>JAYMTK010003927.1:0-11692 GCA_036897405.1 Pelargonium myrrhifolium | reverse complement strand
ATATACTGTTAAAAAATGTAATATTTTGTAACAAATAGACCCCTCCGTCAAAAAAATGGCATAGTACATGATAGTCAAAAGTTAAAAAATAATTAAAAATTTAAGAAATCCATGTGCAAAATGTGTAAAGTACATGCGGGTAATATATTTACCTGAAGAGTAAAATGTATATCAGTTGACTGATATAAATGAATTTGAAGTGAATTTGAGGGAGCGGAGCGACCCGTCCGGATCCATGATTTTAAATGAGGTGTCACCACCTCATTAGTGAAACTGATATAACTTTATATCAGTCAACTGATATACATTAGACCCTTTACCCGAATAATATAACATATCCTACGAACGTTACATGGGTACCCTGCGCTATTTCTCCATAATAAAAATACTAAATATTGTAGTGCGCCAAAAAGTAGCTTTATATAATTGGTGTGCTTCTATTTTGTAGTTGTTGTTGCTGTGCTGATACTGAGCTCTACAGCTCACATCAAAAACCCTATTTTCTCCAACATGACCACCATGACCCATCTCCTCCATTCCTCTCTCCCAAATCGCTTCGGTTGCCATCTCAATCCTCGATTTTCTTGTACAACACCCCTTTCTCCCTCCAATTCCTCCTCATTTCCATCTCCACAACACCCCTCCCTTTCCCTCACTATCCACCGTCCCCATAACCCTAATCCCCTAATCCTCTACTCCTCCGCCGGAAATGGCGACATCGGAATCGGAAACTCTGGAGGAAGCGGCGGCGGCGGTGGAAACTGGAGCTCTGGCGGCGGTGGCGATCAGTCCTCTTCATCGGCGGCCACTTTTGGAATATTGGGGCTTTTGCTCAGCGGATGGAGATCTAGGGTTTTAGCGGATCCGCAGTTCCCATTCAAGGTCCTGATGGAGGAATTGGTGGGCGTCACTGCATGTGTCCTTGGCGACATGGCGACCCGTCCTAATTTCGGTCTCAACGAGCTCGATTTCGTCTTCTCGACCCTCGTAGTCGGCTCCATTCTCAACTTCCTCCTCATGTACATCTTGGCTCCCACGGCCTCAACCTCGGCGGTGGCCACGACTCTTCCGTCTATCTTCGCGGGGTGCCCGCAGAGCCACATGTTCGAGCCTGGCTCATTCGGGCTCCTGCAGAGGTTTGGGACATTTGTGTACAAGGGAGCCGTCTTCGCCGGCGTTGGATTCGCGGCGGGTTTGTTGGGCACGGCTATATCGAACGGGCTGATCGCGATGAGGAAGAAGATGGACCCGAGCTTTGAGACGCCGAACAAGCCGCCGCCGACGATGCTGAACGCAATGACGTGGGCGGCGCACATGGGGCTGAGCAGCAATTTTAGGTACCAGACTCTGAACGGGATCGAGTTCTTGCTGGAGAGGGGGCTGCCGCCGGTGGTGTTCAAGGCGTCGGTGTTGGTGCTGAGGTTGCTGAACAATGTGCTGGGAGGTATGACTTTTGTGATGTTGGCTAGGTTAACGGGGGCTCAGAAGGGCACTAAGGCTACCGCCGAGGAAGATGAGAAGCTTCTCGGTGGTGGTGGTGGTGCTGCATCTCAGTAAATCTTTCTTTTTTAAGTTTTTACAGTATCATTTTTTAATATAGAGCTCTCCTCTCCTCTCCTCTCCTCTGCCCTGCTCTCTGAGCAGATAATCTTATTATGCGGATTTTACTTTACTCTTTCTTAGTAGGTGAGACTTGTAATTTTTGGGTAACTATTTGAATAAATATAAAAGTATTTAGTGGCAAGGACCTGAGTTGTATTGCAACAGACTGTTTGTGTGTTGCTAGAATTCAACACAAACACAATAACACATTTAGTAATTGTTTTGCATAGTTCTACATGACACGCTTATGAATATAGAACACAATCACGATCCTACACCAACACATTCGACATGACACGACACCATACGAGTTCTAAACCTGTTAAGTTCTTCAACACAAATACAGTTACAAAATAAGTAAATCCAATCACACTAATTTCATGTTTTGTTACAACACAAATTATCAACTCTAATTTTATTTTATGGTCAGTAAATAGGTTTGTGCAAAATTTGTTTCGGTATACTGCTAGCGTAAGACATAATTCACAATTGCAATGCATTCATTCATCACATTTTGAAGGGTAGTTTGGTATGCTTGGGAATAGGAAATAAGAGAAATTAACAAGATAAAACAAAAAAAACACACAACAGATTTGCCTCGGCTTCGAGCTTTTAATGACCATTTCATTCAACTAGAAAATTCGAGGAACATTGAAATAAGAACTTGGATAGGTAGAAAAGCAAAATCACACCACAAACTTCAACAACCCTACTCTCCACTCATCCCCAACCTAATATTGGTATCTAGAAGGCGGACGCGTGGCCCAATCGCTATGCCGAGCTTTGGGAGTGTGAGCTGCCTCCGAGACTCTGGGATCAAGCCTGATGGTCTTCTTCTTGTCCTTGCTGGAGTCTTGGAATGAAAAAGAAACATCTCCTCTTCCTATGAGGCCGTTTACTTCACCTTCATTACTTAGTTTTAAGTTCCTCTCTCCAATTG
Organism: Pelargonium myrrhifolium; assembly: GCA_036897405.1. NCBI lineage: Eukaryota > Viridiplantae > Streptophyta > Magnoliopsida > Geraniales > Geraniaceae > Pelargonium > Pelargonium myrrhifolium. Next base: position 9,150 of record JAYMTK010003927.1, on the reverse strand, counting down.
ACCGTTGGGCCAATTTCAAAACTTCTTGGTCTTTGAGCATCCCATAATTTAGTTGCACAATTGTTGCTCATTCACGAAGTAGAAGGGCATAATATCCTAAAAGTATCAAATACTTGAATGTGAGTAGTCAGCCTCAGTCATGCAAATATGGACGGACAGTAGTATAAGCGTAAGCAGAACAGGACAGGACAGGACAGGACCACCTTCAACTGCATGCCATGGTGACACTTAGCCTTGCCTCTCTCTGTTTCTGGAATTTATGAAGTATCTCTGTGGTCCATTTTGAGATTTCACGATATGTTGATTTTGGGTTGTCTCCTACAGAGATCAACTTGGATGGATTGCAGCAAACAACTCCCTATTATTTAATGCTCAAATATGGTGATACAAATAAGACATGCTTTCACCAGTCACACTCACACTGCTAGTCCCCACATCCTCCATTACATTTCAATTTTCAAATACAATAGCATTACTAAATTGCTTATTAGTTCGTCTATTTAAATGTTGCAAACCTCACTGGGAAGGAGCAAAGTCACTCACTACCATCTAGACTAGATCGAGCTACTCCATTGTTTGTGGCATGACTCCATCTTAGCCAGGTGGCCAGTCCATTTGACGTCCCCCAATTAGGTGGACATGAAGGTGATAAACAGATTGACCTGGAAAAAGAAAACCACTCTCACTTCATCATTTCGATATATACGCACATCTAAATAGGTTGCATAATCAAAATTGAATTATAACTGCATTCAGTTTCAAGAATACGCACATCCACTTGGACCATCATTGATCACAATCCTGAAACCATCTTCAAGCCCTTCCTGTTTGGCTATGAGCTTGGCAGTATAAAGAAGGCGGCCAAGAATCTCGCAGTGTCTCTCCTCGGCCTTGGGAACAAAGCAAACACAATACATTTTAAGGGGAAATCAAACCATAATTTAAATATATGGGTTGTGGAATAAATAAAAGGAATGACAGATTTAGTTCATTCAACAACTATATGGATGCAAAGGTTAGGCAAACAGCACAACGCAAATAAACATATAAAATGTTACGTCATCAAAATCAGACAATATTGAAGGGGCACTAAAAAAGCACATGAAAGGACAAGCTCCTTTGACGCACAAACAAATAAGAAAGGTCAACTACATATGCACATGAAATAATTATCTTACATGTCACTAAGTGCTAAACATTAAAATCACAACTTGAGTAGTTGCTACTTTCATGATTTTCATCATACAGCACATTTAAATGATCACGTCAAGTGTGTTTTCCCCCCTATTTGGACAGGAATCAGCAAATCACCAAAATATGTCAATTTCCTAATGAGCATGTAGATTACATCATACTATGTAATCTGGAGCATGCCACTTGCAAACTTTATTGGTGTAGGCGATATTGGTTTGGTTGGTACTTAGATTAGAATCAAGAGCTCAAAAATGAATGTTACTAAAGCAAGGATCATCTAATGACAAAACGTCTGATGCTCAACTATCATATGCAATCAAAAAGCTAGATGCAGTGATGTGTTTCAGTTTCATCTCAGATCAAAAGGCCCCTAATTTACAACCATTGATTTAAAAGTACAGAATGGCAAGGTTCAAGACTCCACTTGACTAGTTACTTCCTCATCAAAAATACAATTTACCAATAACTAGGCACAAATTGTTAAGAACACAACAATCTTTTAATTATTTTCCCATTTTTTAATATCAGAATCTTACTATTGAATTGAACAAGCCCTATCCTAGGAGCTTGGACTTATTACGTTCGGAATTTTACTAGTGAATTGAGCCAGCCTTATCCTAGGAGCTCGGACTTGTTACGCTTGGCCTGCGCCATTATTCAAGAACAAATCGGCATGTCTAGAATGTGAAATGCCCCAACTCATCATTCACTCAGCAAAGAGTTGCGTCAATAAATAACTCACAGTGTCTGCTCTAAATTAGCACTTTGATGATTTAGGAGCATTTGGATTTATGACACAAGCTCACGTTAAGGCTCAACACAAGAAGTAACCAGAAACAACAGTTTTACCATCAAAGCCAATTTTTCAAGAACTCTCAAAATAAGACCTACTTGATAGTACATGTCCAATTAACCAGGTGTTAACCAGAAACGATGGCATCCCAGAGCATAGGCGATGGCTAAATATATTATCATTAAAGAACACATAAAGCAACTCTCTTCACGCAACTATGGCCTGAACACTTAACAAATTTAACCTAGAAGAAGTTTCAAAAACTCTTATAGTCTTATACCGGTTAGTCCTAAAGACCGTATCAGAAGAAATAACCAGGAATATAACCAAAAAAAACCCTCCAACTATGGTTTAAGAATACAATTTAAAGGAATACAATAATTATCAAATGTACTAATAGCTAGCATTTTTAACAAACAATTTATTAGTCTGAGTTATCCAATATGTCCAAAATAGTGATAATAACTAAAGAAGCAGCTAAATTGATCAGTATTTCTTATAACTTCAAATGAACGGATTTGTGGCACTGGTCAAGTGGTCATTCATCTTTTGTAATGTACTAGTCAATATGAGCCTGGGCTCAAAATCAGTGTCTAGGGAAATGCAGGAGATGAAGGAGAAAAGGAACAAAAATATATAGTGTAGATTTACCTTCGGCAGTCCAGTTAAACCATCCTTAACTTTTGGTATTATTAAGATGTGAGTAGGTGCTTGAGGAGATATGTCCCTGAAAGCAAACACCTGTTCAAAGTGAAAACACGCAATCAATACCTGAGTACTAAACATACAGCTATCTTGAAGCTCACCAAAACATTGGGAGGCCCATTGCACTAGATTCCCACCAATTAAAAAGAGTCATTTACATATGCAGCTCCACCCTTGCTTTCCAGATAGGCTATGTCCCTTGACTATCCTCTAGGTCACAAGGCACCCTTCTCAACAAAGCATTTATAATAAAAGATGTTTAAATGCAAAATTCATCATAGAACTTTCAACAGTCTATCAAGATTTGATGAAACAAAATATTCACAACCATATAAAACAATAAGTGGAACAAACCAGCTTTAAAGGTGATATGCTATCCACAATAGAATGAGAATTCATAAAATGCTATGCTTTAAAATCTAACCCAAAACTAATATCCAGTATTCACTCCATTTCTACTCTAAAAAAAATATGTGACAGTAAATTTAGAAGAAAAAGTAACTACAAAGTCACACTAAAACAAAATTACACCTTTTAATTACTCTGAAACACAAGCTCAGTAGATTAACATATCATGAGACAAAATCTTCAAAACATGGAAAATTATAAAGTAGTACACCATTTAAGATAACATACAATCTCATCACAAATGAAGCATACTCTCTTGTAATACAGCTCTTATCAACCATAAAAATACCTTATCGTCCTCAAAAACAACAGTTGATGGAATTTCTTTGCTAATGATTTTGTCAAATCTGCACATCAAGCACAAGCAGAAAACGAAGCATCAGATCAAATAAAGAGTAAAAACCCTAATTGCCATGAATCATAATAACCCACTTGACGGTAAATTCTCATTTCCCCGTTTAGCTAATGAGGAAATGAAACTGGTGGCAAGGTTCCCGAGTAAAAGCATCCCACCGAGTGATCGATTGATGAAAATGAAAAAAGGAAGTGCGTTTCGGATAATTGAACGATCAAATTGGCGGAAAGCGATTGAATAAAAGAGTGATGAAGCTTACATAGTTGGAGAATCAGAAGGAACAGCAGCAAGAGCTGCTTCTTTCTCGGATGCCATGGGAGTCGGGAGACAAAGGTGATGTCAGTACACGCCTTTTACAGCAACAGCCCTACCATTCTCGAACGTATGTGCGAATTTTGGGCCTTAACTATCCAATTTGTTACATTTTATTTCTTAAACTTCGTTTTGTTCCGTCATCCCCCTCTTATTATTTTTGTTTTGTTCCACGTTAGTGAGTGATACACCCCAAATCATATATCAGTTTGAATGTTAGTTATTTGCTTGTTTTGTTGGGTTAGTCATGTAAGCCTATTGTCTATAGCTGTTAATGGTTTAGCTTAGGCCCAAGTTTAGCCCCAATTGTTATTTGAATTGTTGGATGGTTGTCCAGTTGTCTCGTGTCAGAGCAACCACAAGTGAATGTCAGAGATCGTGAGACATTGTTCCTATATGATGGAGATGTGATGACTGTAATCCTTAACCATGAATTAATGATTATTGTCTCTTCTCTCAATTCTCTCTAGTTGTTCTTCTTCCCCCCTCAACCCTACTCTTAATGTTGTTCTCTCCCTCTCTGTGTTTATCAAGTTTCTTCATTTCTATCATTTTTTTTGTGCACAAGTAATCTAGGTGCATTAAAGGTATCAAAGCTCCCTTTCCAGGCATGTCTGGCCCATCTACAAGCAAGCTACAAGAGGATTTGTTGGTAACTCGAAGAGAAGTTTCAGAAATCAAGCTGCACCTTCAAGCCTTGGAGAATGGATTCAACAGGGTACAATCTGAAGGAAGAACAACCAACAACGTGTTGAAAGCTTACATGGAAAAAAACAACAAACACTCGGATGAGCAGAGCAGAAAAATGGAGGAGCAAAACAAGAAGATGGATGAAATCTTGTTGCAACTCAGAGATTCTAGAGGTAACAACTCACCTTCTTCAAATCCCAGTGTTACTCATTTGGCTAACCAGCAGAGTATGTCCATTCTGGGTAGCTATGTTCAGAATGAAAATCCCACTATTGTTGCTGACAGTGGGGTTCAAAAGAAGGAGAGACCTAAGTTTGAAGGTCTGGATTTCATGGGATGGAAATTGCAGTTTGATCAGTACTATTTTTCCAATGGAATCCAAGAAAAGGATAAGGTAGGAGAGGCCATGATGTGTTTTGGGGGTAGAGCTCTCAGGTTCCATGTTGCTTTAACTGAAATAGACTGGGGAGTATATTATGAGCAACTTAAGAGCAGGTTTCATGACACTGAGTATATGGACCCAATGTCAGATTTGATGAACTTGAAGCAAACAACCACTGTAGATGACTATTTTGATGCTTTTGAAAATATTGTGGACCAATTAGATATTTTTGAGGACCATATTATTAGTGCCTTTGTTAGCAATTTGAAGCATGAGATTGAACAAACTCTCAGATTGCTTGCTCCTAAGTCCCTCAACCATGTCATGTCTCTTGCCAAGAAGATAGAAAAGAGTCCCACTTCTCTCTATAAAAGACCATCTTCCCAGTATAAAACTTACCCTGCATCCTACTAGTATAATACACCCAACTCCACTAAACAGAATCAAACTACACTTACTCTACCACCACCAAAAACTTATCCAAACTACCACCAGAAACCAACCTTCAGACAATACGCAAACACTTATGCCAGACCCCAATTACCCTCTTCAAGTTCCATACCTAAGCACCAACAAAATAACCCAAAGCCTAATGCACCTTACTCTAAGGAGCAGCAAGATGAGCTAAGAGCAAAGGGCCTGTGTATCTACTGTGGCAACAAATTTGTGTATGGCCATAATTGTAGAAAAAGTCAGTTTTATGAACTGCAAGCTCAGATGTTCCAACTTTTGTGTGATGGAGAAGAAGAGGAGAAAGTGGTTGAGATTAACAAGGAGGAAGGGAAGATGATTAGTGAAGGTTGTGAAGAGGAAGTTCAGGATCTGGTCAACCTGTGATATCTCTCCATGCACTGTTTGGTGCTACAGTAACAATGAAACTCAGAGGCACCATATATGGTAGGGAGGTGGTTATGCTCCTAGACTCGGGAAGTACCCATAACTTCATCAACACATCTGTAGCCAGAAGAATGGGGTGTGTAACACACAAGCCCCAAGATAGCAGTGCCTGTGGCTAATGGTGAAAAACTATGGACTCAAGGGGAATGTAATGGAGTTTCATGGGCAGTTCAAAACACCAGATTACAAGCTGATTTTTTGTTGTTACCACTGCAAGGTTGTGATATGGTGTTAGGAATCTAGTGGTTGATTACTCTTGGTCCAGTTCATTGGGATTTTGGAGCACTTACTATGGAGTTCAATTGGCAAGGAAAATTGGTTAAACTCAATGGCTTACCTTTAGGGTCTGTGGAGTTGGGAAAACAAAAGGACAAGGTTTTATGTAAGAGCTTGAGTTCACCACAAGGGAACATTAGTTGTGCATTGTTAATTAAGGGAATGGAGCAATTGGGAGACCAACAAGTTAAAAAGGAAGTTGTTTTACCTCAAGTTGTGGAAGCTTTGCTTGAAGAATATAATGAATTGTTTGCTGAGCCTCAAGGCCTACCTCCTAAGAGGACTCATAAACACAAAATTCCTTTGTTGGATGAGCAAAAAACTATTAAGGTCAGGCCTTACAAGTACCCACCACTGCAAAAAAAATGAGATAGAGAAGTTAGTGTCAAAAATGTTGGAAGCAGGCATAATCAGTAACAGTTCTAGTTCCTTTGCATTTCCCATCATTCTGGTGAAGAAGAATGATGGATCATGGAGACTTTGTCTGGATTATAGGAAACTTAACAAGTGTATCATTAAAGACTCATTCTCTATTCCACTAATTGAGGAGTTTCTTGATGAACTACAATGAACCACCTACTTCTCCAAATTGGGTCTGAGATCAGGTTACCATCATACCATCATATTAGGATGCATGAGAGTGATATCCACAAGACCGCATTTAGGACACACTCAGGACACTATGAGTTCTCGGTGATGCCCGTTGGGCTCACTAATTCTCCCTCTAGCTTCCAAAACCTGATGAATGAAGTCTTCAAACCCTGCCTAAGAAGATTCATTTTAGTGTTTTGATGATATTCTAATCTATTCCCCTACCCTAGAAGACCATGTTACACATCTCAGAGTTGCATTTGAGCTGTTGGTGGAGCATCACTTGGTTCTTAAGAGGTCAAAATGTGATTTTTGTGCTCAAGAGGTGGAGTACCTAGGGTATGTGATTTCAAGTCAAAGAGTAAGTATGGATGCAAAGAAGGTTGAAGGAGTTATGTCTTGGTCCATCCCTAAGTTTGTGAAGGAATTGAGGGGATTTTTAGGGCTGACAGGGTATTATAGGAGGTTTGTAAAACATTATGGCAACATTGCCAAACCACTCACTCAGTTATTGAAGACGAACCAGTTTGAATGGTCAGATAAAGCTCAAGAAGCATTTGAACAACTAAAGGTAGCAATGAGCACAGCCCCAGTCTTGGCATTGCCAAACTTTGATTTAATGTTTGTGGTAGAAACTGATGCTTCAAGTGTAGGAGTTTGAGCAGTGTTATCACAGCAGGGAAGACCAATTGCTTACTTCAGCAAGGCATTAGGAGTGAGGCACCAAATTTTGTCAGTTTATGAGAAGAAGATGATGGCAATCCTGATGGTTGTTAAGAAGTGGAACTCCTATCTTGTGGGAAGGTACTTTCAAATTAAAACTAACCATCAGAGTTTGAGATTCTTATTGGAACAAAAGACAACCACACCAGCTCAAATGAAATGGGTGGTTAAAATGATGGGATATGATTATGAGGTGAGATATAGAAAAAGGTCAACCAATGTTGTTGCTGATGCTCTTTCAAGAAAAGAAGAGCATGTGAGTTTAATGGTTGTTTCTTATTTACAATCTGATGTGTTAGAGAAGATCAAAGCCTCATGGGAAGCTGATCAGAAAACCAAGGAAGTTTTGGATGACCTTAAGAGTGGTAATGGCTTTTTACACCCTAAGTACCAATGGGATCATGAGAGATTGCTGAGAAAAGGAAAACTAGTAGTTGGCAGAGATGAAGAATTAAGGAAGGAGCTTCTAACCTACTTTCATGACAGTTCAATAGGGGGACACTCAGGCACTCATGCAACTTACAAGAGAATGATGGCAATTCTGTATTGGAAAAGGTTGAAGAAGAGTGTGAAGCATTGGGTCAGGAATTGTTTGGTGTGTCAAAGAAGCAAATATGACAATGTTGCATCTCCTGGTATTCTTCAACCACTTCCCATTCCAAATAGAGTTTGGGTGGACATTTCAATGGACTTTATTGAAGGGTTGCCAAAATCTGAAGGCAAAGAAGTAATTCTGGTTGTAGTTTACAGATTGAGCAAGTATGCTCACTTCTTGACTCTTTCCCACCCTTATACATCTCTAATAGTGGCTCAACTCTATTTATCCAATGTGTTTAAACTGCATGGTATGCCCAAGAGCATCACTTGTGACAGGGACAAGGTGTTCACTAGTGGGTTATTTGAGATGCATGTGCAGTGATCATCCAAGGGAGTGGGCCAAGCGGATTTCATTGGCTGAATTGTGGTATAACTCTACCTTCCACAGTGCCAGTCAAGCAACTCCCTATGAAATTGTGTATGATCAACCCCCTTATGCTCATATTCTCTATATAACTGGTGACTCCTTGGCAGCTGTTGTGGATAGAAGTCTTGCAGCTAGAGAGCAGACAATTAAGCTGCTGAAATTTTATTTGGTGAGGGCCCAAAATAGAATGAAGAACTTGGCTGACAAAAGAAAAAGTGTGAGGGAATTCAATGTGGGAGATTGGGTTTGGCTGAAGCTTCAACCTTATAGGCAAACCACTGTGGCAAAAAGAAACAATCAGAAGCTTTCCCCCAAGTATTTTGGGCCTTATCAAGTGGAGAAGAAAAGAGGAATTGTTTCTTATCAGTTGAAGCTTCCTCAAGGCTCTAGGATACATCATATCTTCCACGTGTCTCAATTGAAGCCCTGCTATGGCAAGGTGGATCAGTACTTTCAACCTCCAGTGGATAGAAATGAAAACTTGATAAAAGAACCTGCAAAGGTGCTGGAAAGGAGAATGATCAACAAAAATGGAGTGGATGTCACTCAAGTTTTGATACAATGGGACAATGGGTTTCCTAAGGATGCAACATGGGAGAGATGGTTGGAGATGAAGAGGAAGTTCCCAAATTTTGATCCGTGAGGACAAGGATCGTTTGAAGAGCAAGGCAGTTGATGCATCCCAAATCATCTATCAGTTTGAATGTTAGTTATGTTAGTGATATGGCTAATTTTCCCAACTGCCACGTCAAGGTCTAAACGATATCGTCTGGTCTTCTTTTCCAAGTGTCAAGATCAAAGGTCAAGGGAAGCAGGCAGTGGGCCTGGGCTCTTCTCTTGGCCAAATTTATCAAGGTGGA
>JAYMTK010003926.1:0-11695 GCA_036897405.1 Pelargonium myrrhifolium | reverse complement strand
GCGCAAATTAAAGGAAATTTTAACGGAATTGGACGGCGGTGACCATTTTGGTTCACTTTTGGATAGTAGAGTGACCAAAATGGTCCATTTTAAAGTTCGCTTACCAAAACGGTCCATTTTTTATAGTACAGTGACCATTTAGATGTTTTATCCTTTTAGATTTTATGAGTTTTATGGAATGAATGCATGATTAATTGTTTATAGGATTTTATGAGTTTTATGGAATGAATGTTTGATTAATGTTAGCTGAATAAATTGACAACTTTAACTTTAACCAAGTATGCAATTACGCCTAGACATATGGTATTGTGTGCGGATCCAACCTTAGATTAGTGTGCAGGGGTAATTGCACTTGCACGTTTTGCGCGTGGATATTCTAAAGTTTTATTTTATCTTTTGACTACCATGTCCTATGCCAGCGGTTCTCTCCATCACGGAACATTCGATTTTTTAACAGAATATTCTCTTTTTTTATCATGTGTCGTGCACATGACCTAAATTTTTTCAGAAATGCCCATTTTGATGACTGCTTTGTCCTCAAAAACATCATTGGAAGGATGCTCGCTCAAGTGAAGCTTAAGCAATTCAAGGTGAATGAGACCCACTGAGAATGTAAGAGGTCTCATGAAATGGGTATTTCTGAAAAAACTTAGATCATGTGCATGACACATGATCAAAAATAGAATATTTTGTGACGGAGAGAACCCCCGTCATAGTACAAGGTAGTCAAAAGTTAAAATAAAACTTTAGAATATTCATGTGAAAAACGTGTAAAGTATAAAGGGTTTATGTGCAGTTACCCCTTCTATGTATATACACACGCACGAATACATCTATATTTATATTTTATCATCAATTCTCGTCAATAATCTTCCTTCTTCGGACTAAGTGTTTTTTTTTTTCACTCTCTCCCCTTAAAATAATTGTGCTTTTCTTAATAAAAATTTGTCGACTTTCTATTTTAAATTAAAGCAGGTTAAAACAAGAATATGTACAAGTATAAAACATCTTCAATGAAGATGTTAAGAGAAGTGCTAAGAAGTTTAGACCTTCTTGATAAATATGCTAAACATCGGAGCAGTATATGCTAAGAATGAGATACTAACCTTAACATTCAATGCTAAGACCCATTATTTAACATTCTCTCCAATTAGCATTTAGTGTAGTGGTGCTAAGTATTGAAAAAAAAAAATACTAAGAATGTGCTAAACACTCACATGATGAGGTGGCACATTCTTTCCTTTTTAGCACCCACATAGTAGCTAAGCATTGAGTCTGCAGACCAAGTCCAATTATTCCAAACTGGAAGGTCTAACCAAAATTAGGGTGGCTTGGACAATCCAACCCCTAAAATTTTGCAATTGATTTACTTAGACTGCTTTTTTCACTATAAATTAATTCATGACTCATTGACCTTTTACCCATATTCATGATGGCCCCATAAGCCCCCTATCATAATGTGACTCCTTTGAATTCATTCGTGATACTTTTAGGACCTAATTCTATCTCTTCAAGGAACAAAGTGAATAACATGAACAATGTCGCCTATCCAAAGTCTCGAGATTCCTCCAAAAATGTCATATAGTATCTCATACTACATATGACTTCATCCTAAGTCGTGACTACCCACAAATGAGTCTCACACTCTTTACAAGTCTTGGTTGCCTCATGAACACTTTTGTGAACCCTCCAACACCTCACATACCCCCTCAAGAAGCCTCATTGTTACATGAGCCCTTTTAGGAGCCCTTCAACACCTCATGGACCTTCTCATACGGTCTCCATGCTACACAAGTCTACCAAAGGACGATTCATTAGTTTATAGACCTTTTCATGGACCTGTAACTCCTCCATAATACTACATGTGAGACATCAAAACTCAAACTAACATGGGCCGGGAATCGTACTCTAGGGCCAGGAACCGTACTCCTCGTGCTTCATGATAACTCAAGTTGAGTCCTTGCACATCAGACCACCCTAGTCGCCGAATCATCGACATATTCGGGTCTTTAAAACCAATCTAGACGGGTGCGCCTAATTGATTTTCTTTTAGAACCTTGTACTATGTCATGCATGTACGTATGAGTGGGCGTATGAGTCAACTTCCTAAACTTGGTCTTCTTGTTACCTCTAAGACCCTAGTATCTCAAGGGTTCTAGGATGATATCATCACTAACTACATCATTACGGTATCATCATCATGATACCATTTTACATCATCATGTGGTGCACAAAATCATCATTCAATGTTTGAGCTTAGAATGACATAAGCGTGACATCATCAAAACTCATTTGTCATTCTTTACAACCAATCACAGCTTCCCACATATTGATTTTGTGAGTATAAATACATACGCCCTCAAGATATGAGGTATAAATCTTTTTTTTTTTCACTTTTGAGATTCATTTATGTCATTCACATATTTTGAACTCTCGAATTCTCTCTAAAATTTTCATTTATGCACCACTATGTCATATTGGTAGAGATACGCTTACTCTCACCTGAGATGAAATCCAGGGGTCCCTCTGAATTTATTATTTAACGGTGTGGTACCTTATGTGTGCATGTGGTACTCAAGTTTAAGTTATCAATTGAAAGCTTAGCCAAAGAAAGTACTAAGGGTAATTACATGTTACTAACCTCTTAGATGCCGGTTTATCATGTTACTACCCTGTCTTATCGTGTTACTACCATGTTAGATTTTTTTCCATCACGTTACTACCCTGTTAAATTTTTTCCCATCACGTTACTACCTTGTTAAAAAAATTTTATCACGTTACTACCCTATTAGAGAGTCAAATTTTGTTAAAATTAACGGACAAAATGTACGGAAACACAATTTGGATCTAACAGGGTAGTAACATGAAAAACAAAATTCTTTAGAGCAGTAACATGATAAATTGAAATCTAATAGAGTAGTAACTTGTAATTACTCAAAAATACTAAATATGAAAGTCCATCTCTAAAACTTTGACAACGACAAGATTTTGACACTCACTCGTGTTTTCGTGTTAAGTTGACGTTGAATCAACAAGATGCATATGCTTCAAGTGGTATTGAATATTAATATAATTTGATACATTAATATTGTATATAATTAATAGTATGATTAAGTTCTATTATTATACTCTTATGCAACTTGGAATTCCAATTATTATGCACATATACAGTTACTGATTTGTGATTTTGTGTGGAGAGGTATTATTTTTGTTTTGTAGGCGAATTGCTACATACGAAACCTAATCAAATTTTAAATATATATATGAATGGTTCGACGTACGAAAATATCTATATGCACCTATATAAAAGGAGGGAAATGAATGGATCATATATTTTTCCAAAATATTATATTGCAGAACAGATTGCATCAAGTTCGTGAAATTTAACACATTAATTAATGGTATGAGCTATTATTCCAACTACAAACACATCACATGATCTAATTATATCCATTTTGTAGAAGCAATACATCATTGTTCCAATATAAAATCATATTCTATGTGAATTGATATATTAAAATAATGGTGATTAATTTGAGAATCAAAATATTAGCCAAGTCATTGAATAAAAACTTATATCCCCATCACTTGGACCAACTTTTAAAATAATAGTTATGAATATCCCACAAATCCATGTACAAATCTATTTATAAATTTAAAATGAGTAGTCATATCCAATTACAATATAGCTAGTGTTGTCTAACAATGATGACCTTTCCTTATATTTTAGAGCAATGGACTTGTTACCTCACCAAATATATTGCCCATACTACTACTACCTTTGCCATCATTATTTCATTTTCCAATTCTATACATGGATGTGTTCAATCATTACCACCTAAAATAAGAAAATCAATCATTTCACATTTTCAACCCCCACATACATTACATTTGTTTGCTTCAAATATTATATGCTAAGCTATGTGTACTCCTTGATTTTGACAAGGCAATATCATTTTATGTCTATTGTGTTAAATCTTACTACTCATTAAAATATAACCTAGAATGTTAGTAATGATCACTTGCTTCTTTAGGCACACAATTTGCTATTAATAAAAGCATATATAATTTCACATTACTATCTAAAGTAATACATTAATTGAATGATTATAGTAAATTTTAGGGGTAATTGCAGATACACTCTACGAAGTAGTCACTCAAAGCATTTGTACACCCTAAACTTTTTTAACAAGAATTGGGCCCCCATAAAGTATTTTTCACCCGATCTGTTAGTAACGGCGTTAGTTGAATTATAGAAAGACTAATATGCCCCTAATTAATGAAAAAGTCAAGACATTAGTTATATGGAAATAATCCAGATATTGGAAAAAATTAAGGCAATTCTATTCCTCTTCTTCTTCTTCTCAAATCCCAATCTTCAGAGATTTTATTATTCTTCTTATATAATCTCTCTGTCATTTTGTGCAAGCCGAAGTCGAAGAGTTTGAAAAGACGTCTGAGATAAAAATTTGATGGATTCGGAGGCTAAGCAGCGTGGAGTTAAGAACTCAAGGTTTGAACTTCTGAAGTGCTCTCCATTACGTAGTGGGTAAGTAACTTTTGTGGATTCGATTTGAGTTTTTTATTTGCGATTTGGTAGTTGTTTTGTACGAATGAAGTAGTGATTGTGTGATGAGAGAGTTTGGATGGATTTGAGTACAAAAACTAGGGCTTTCAAAAGTTGTGAAACAGAGAGCAATTTGAGAGCATATTAATCTAGGGCTTTAAAGTTTGTATTTTCACTTGAGAGTTTTATGTGTTATATTTGTAATGTAGTAATCGAATTAACATTGTTTTTGCATAAAGTTTGATGTGAGTTGTGGCCTTATATTTGCAGGAAGATGGTTGAAGCAAAAACAGAGGATGATTGGAAAAAAAATAAGATTTTTCTGACTCCTAGAGAGATTGATGACTTGTTACATGCTGGTTATGAGGTTGAGGAGGCTTTTGAAGGCAAACAAATCCAAATAGTGGAGACTATTGATTCAGACGAAGATGATGAAAATGAGGAGGAACCTATCTCTGAAGATGTTGATGATCCAGATCGAGTTGAGGTTGATGTTGGCATGAATGATCATGTTCTGTTTGATGAAAATAATGACACGGATGAACCAGTTAGGGGAAATGTAGCTGCTGACATGGATAAAGTTGTTGGGGTTGAGGAAGCTGCCGATATGGATGTCAAAGACCTTGTTACTCAACCATATGAGTCAGAGGATGAAGAAGAAGATTTGAATGCTGATGATGATATTCCTGATTGGTTGAGGTACAAACCGATGCATGAGTTTGATGCAGAGTTTTGTGGTGAAGAGGAGGTGGGCCTTGGTAGCAAGCCTGCTTCAACAGAGGCTGATGCACAACAAGTCGTATCAGTTCATCAACGTCCTGAAAAAGAACATGTCGTTCATGAAGAAATGAATGATGAAGACAATGATGAGTTACATCTTAGCGGCGATGAGATGGTAGGTAAAGATGATTGGACAAGGCCTGTGCCAGAATCCGATGATAGTGATTGTAATGGTGTAGCTGTTAGGCACAACGTGAAGGTTTGGGAAGACTATGACAATTTGCGGGACGTAGAGATAGAATTGTCAACAAGATTCAAGAGTGCTGAGGTTTTTCGAGGGGTGTTGAAACACTACGCTGCTGAAAAGGGTTTTGACTATATGTTCACCAAGAACGAGCCTAAGAAAATTGGAGTCGTTTGTAAAGATGAGCAATGCGACTTCTATATATGGTGCACACCTATGCAAAATTCGACGGATTTAGAGATAAAAACCTTCAATCCAAAGCACACCTGTGAGAGGGTAGTAGACAACTCAAAGATCACTTCTGATTGGCTTGCATCGAGGTAAATATAGAGCATATTAATTTGTTATATATTTATTTGTTACATACCCTAGTAAATCACTACTGATTAACTTATACCTTACTTTAATCTTTATGGGAAGTGAATTATCTATTACTGGACATCAACATTCCAAAACTAACAACAACAATTTAAAGCCTTGTAGTATACCTTACTTTGGTGAAGCTTAAATATAAAAACTCTTGCATTTCGTTAGCAATATCAGATAGAATATGTACATTGTACAGTTATTGAACATATGAGCTTGTTAGGCAAAGAGACTATGAGAATTAAACAATAAATGAATCTCAGAAAGTGTGGTTGTTAGTGATTGCATTACTTACTAAACTTATATTTATCAATCTTTCTATTCTATTTCATGTAGTCTATTTGACGCAACCAAATTACAGGTACATGAATGACATTAGAGACAACCCAAACATGGATACTAGATCTTTCGCCAAGAAGATATACCGTGACTTTCAAGTAAATGTGTCTGACTATAAGATTTATAGAGCCATGAAAAGGGCAAAGACCCTCATTGTTGGTGACACCTCAGTTCAATTTTCAAGATTATATGACTACCTCAACATGATCACCAAGACCAACCCTGACAGCAAATGGAAGGTTGAAGTGGAGCATCATGCTATTGTCGGCAAAGAGGAAACCACAACTAGGTTCCTTAGGTTATACATGAGATTTGGACCCGAGAAAAAGGGATTCACCGATGCTTGTCGCCCTTTCATAGGCATCGATGGCTGTCATTTGAAGGGATACTATGGAGGGCAATTGTTATCTGCCGTTGCGTGGGATGCAAATGATGGCATGTATCCACTAGCATTTGGGATCGTCGAACAAGAAACTAAGCAATCATGGAAGTGGTTCCTACACGAGCTTTTCACTGATTTTGGATACACAAAGCAACCACCATGGGTTATAATATCTGACAAGCAAAAGGTATTAGTTCTGCTTTTTTACTTTCATTGTAATGTTCATTTTAAAGTTCACACCATTCATTGCTCTTTACTGACTACATTTGAAATGTTGCTGTAGGGCCTAGTTGAGCTATTCAGAGATTGGTTACCCAACATGGAGCACCGTTATTGCATGAGGCACATGTACGAAAATTGGTACAAAGATTTTAAAAGTGCTGATCTGAAAAAAATGTTGTGGGAGTGTGCAAAGGCCACCACTGCTTCGAAGTTTGAGAAAAAAATGGATGAGTTGAAAGCATTGAACATAGAGGCTTATGAGTGGCTACGAAAAAGGCCAGCAAAAGAGTGGTGTAAATGTTTTTTCACTAATCGGGCAAGTAGCAGCATCCAGACGAACTCATTAAGTGAATGCTTCAATAGCTGGATTTCGAAGGGGCGTGATCTCCCAATAATCAGTTTGTGTGAGTTTCTTAGAAAGAAGATGATGAACCGTTATTATGTGAAGAAACAACAAGCAACAAAGTGGCAAGGTTTGTTGTGTCCTGACATCTACCTTATGCTCGAGTATAACAAGAAAGAATCTCACACCTGTTTTGCACACCCAAGTGGGGATGGATACTATGAAGTGGATGATGGAAGCAACACTTATAGCGTGTACTTAGGAGCCAATGAGTGTTCTTGCTTAGAGTGGCAGCTTAGTGGCATACCATGTAAACATGCAATATCTGCCATAGTGAAGAGGAAACATAAGCCTGAATTATATGTGTCCCAATACTACCATGTGGAGACATTCAAGAGACAATATGCAGGGATGATATTTCCAGTACCAGGCATGAATGATTGGGATCAAACAACTCATATACGTATCCAGCCACCTATTGTTCAAAAGCCACCGGGTCGACCAAGGGTTCGAAGAAGGAGGAATCCAGCTGAAGGTACACATACCACTGCAAATCCATATAAAGCTAGTAAGAAAGGGGCTGAGATGACTTGTGGCAGATGTAAGCAGAAAGGGCATAATGTTAGATCGTGCACCCCTAAGGATTACGGAGAAACTACATTGCAAAGGAACAAAAGGAAGATTGGAGCTGAAGTTGAGGGCAGTAGTTTACCTATTCAAAATAATGTTGAAGCAACTAAAAGGAAGACAAGAGTTCAAGATGCACCTGCAACCAAGGCCTTTAGTGTTGATGTACAAGGGAAAAGGGAACGTGCAAAAAAGAAATTGGCTCGAAGAAGGAAAGGTTTCAAGCAAGGTATATTTGAGCCTCAAGGAGAACCAAGTGGAACTGCAGATGGAGCTCCACCTCAATGTACTCCAGAACAAATTGAACAAAAGAGACAAGCTGCTTTGGAACGACGACGTGCTAAACAAGTTCAGCAGTCACCACAACCATGTGACGATTGGAAAACAGGAATTCATCGCACTAAGCGGGAAAAGTTGCAAGTAATACGCAAGGAAAAGAAGAAATCAACACAAACAACTCAGAAGGTATTAATCATTTTAACTTACACTAGTTATTATATTCTGCAAGTTAATGAGTGGTTACTAGTTTATGAAATTATGATTCTTTAAGTCAATAGCTTAGTAAATTTAACTGAACTTAGGATTGTGGATATATTAGTAAATATGTATGAACTTAGGATTCTTTAAGTCAACAACTAATTAGTGGACATCGTAAGGGAATGACTGAAACTGGATTTTTGTTAACTTAGTGAATGTGTCTGATCGTAGGATTGTTACTCTTAGGTACTAAACTTAGGTAGATTAGTAGTTTAAGTACTGATATGATAATGTTCCTTTTTTGAAGGGAAACACTGAAACTGGACCTGCTGTTCCGGCAGAAGGTTTAGCTCAAGAACACTTAAATGCACAAACCAACAAACAGGTATTCCATACTATTTCAATGAATATGCTAAACTCAGTTTGCTTTTGTTAAACATACCTCTTATGTATGAACATATTTTTTTTGTAGAAACAGTTTAAAACACTCATGCAAGGAGGTCAAAACTGTGATGCAAGAGGTAGCTCTTCCAGATTTGCTAGGGAGGCAATGTTTACAAGATCTGCAAGCAAGGGTGTTGTTGATGGGAATGAAAGAACAAACACCCAACCACCACCAAAGGCTTCATGCACCACACCAAGCACAAGGGCTCATAGTAGCCAACCCTAAGTGTCCCGGGCAAAGTTGTTATTTTTTGTTCTGTTTTCTTAAGGGAAATAAGTGCTCATAGTAGCACCTACTTTATATGTTTTTTCTATTATGCACTAATTGCAGTCTATCTCATTTCAAGAACATGAAATCTTAATTATATGGATGTGTGATGTCAGTGACTTGGTTTGATCACCCGTGTCGGTTGATGATTTTTGTCAAACTATTCAATAATTTTGCAATAAATATGACAACAATTTTGGTTCATTTTTTGGATGGAAGATTTATTGTTTTTCTATGTTGTTGCTGCAAAGCGAATCACAAGTGGTAATCAAATTTTGATGCTTGCTAATGTGCACAAAAACTACATCAATTTGTCTATTAGGGATGCAATTAAGTTGAAACTTATGACTGAATTATCAACTAAATTCAAGAAACATTTTGCTTCAAACAATTTGAACCAAATTGAAAGAACATTTTGCTTCTGCGATTTCAAACCAAATTCAAAACACATTTTGATTCAACAAACTCAAATCAAATTAAACCAAATTCATAAATTCATAACACAGTAACTACAACAACATATTTTCTTTCAAGAACACAACTTCCACAACACATTTTCCTTCTTTCAATGCACAATTTTTGACAAGTACTTATGATGTTTACATCCAACTTTCACGTCATTATGACTATGAAGACATACATTAACACCATAGCAAATATGGTGCAATAGCATAAACATTTTATAGAAACTTAGCATCTTCTATTTTCTTGCTCTTTCTTTAAATCATCCACAGAACTACGAGTACGTGTATCAACCAATGGAGGCAAAATTCTTTTTCCACAAACTCAAGTCTCTGTATCAATCCATTTAAAGAATGGAAACTTGAAAAATCTCTACAAAATACACAACAAAAATATAAGCAAATTACAAGGGTTGTTATTTCTGAAATTCAAATCAATTTCTTCAAATAAAATTACTACGGTTGCTCCTTATGAAATTCAAGCAAAATCATATCCTTCACTTATCATATGTTTCTCACAACCAGCAAATCTTCTGTCCGGATTGTCAGCTGACCAAGATGTTCAGATTGGAGCTGTTACGCCGCAATGACAAACTTCTCAACCTGCAACTCTATGGCCGTACGACCTCCCTCTCCAACTACTCTCCGAGACATGCTTGCCTATCAAATCAATATGGACGCCCTCCCAATCTAACCTCTACTCTGCCTCAGTGCTTTCTCGGATCTCCACCTAAGTGCCTTCTCAGACCTCCACGCACAACCAATCTGCAACTCAAAGAACCAAATCAAAAAAATTGGGTTTGCTAGAGGAAGAAGAAAGCGTCAATTGAAATAAGTAGGAAAGGGCAACTTTGGAATTAAATTTGAATTTTTAACATGTGCCACTCACATGATCGATTTTACAATCAATTCCGTCTATTTTAACTGACGGATCAGGTGAAAAATACTTTATGAGGGTCCAATTCTTGTTAAGAA
This sequence comes from Pelargonium myrrhifolium, assembly GCA_036897405.1. Lineage (NCBI taxonomy): Eukaryota > Viridiplantae > Streptophyta > Magnoliopsida > Geraniales > Geraniaceae > Pelargonium > Pelargonium myrrhifolium. The sequence goes on along the minus strand of JAYMTK010003926.1, from coordinate 1,260 downwards.
AGTTTAGGGTGTACAAATGTTTTGAGTGACTACTTCGTAGGGGGTATCTGCAATTACCCCTAAATTTTATCTTGGGACAACTAACTAGTCATCAACGTGTTAGTTAACTGACTAATTAAATGGTATATAAATCTTAAACTATACTGGTATATTGTAATTATATATGTTTACTATTAAAGTGGTTGATGTTAGTGTCTTTTAAGAAATGACTTAGTAGGTCAAGATCACATACTTTTCTATCAAAAGTGAGTTCACTACTATTGAATTGAGTGATAAATAATTATGAGAAAAAACAAAGGAACTTGGTTTATTATGGTATTAAACCTATACATATATATATATATATATATATATATTAGAGTTTGCAAGACAAAACAATAGAATATGTCACATTATTAAGTTTAACATTTCCAACTCTCTTATTAAGATACTATTTATTTTCTATAAGATACAAAAAAGTTAGTCTATTAACTAATAGTAATAACTAATAGCTTTAGAAGTTTGCATTTTCTCATGTTAAATTATATTGTCGTGTGTATGCGTGTGTGTATATATCGTATATGTAGGAGTTAGAAGCTCATGAAATCTCAATTTTTGAAGATGTGCACAATTCTTACATTTAATCATCTAAATTTTACATATTTCTTATTCACTTCATGATTTCTATATCTTTTCAATGTGGGACAAGACAAATTCATATTTTATCATTTGAATAAATTTTCTTTCTATTTATATGTCATTAGTTTTCTTAATCTAAACAACTGAATTCTAATTGTTATTACTTTCAAGTTCCAAATGGGCATACAATGGCATTTATATAAAAACAATTTGTAGTAAATCATTGAAGCGAAGACAAATTCAAACATCTCACACCACATTCTCTAATTAGTTGACCAATTCGATTTGTAGTAAGTTATATAAGTGAAGATAAGTTCAAATATCTCACACTAAATTTCTCATTGGTAAATACTTCGAGACCCCCTGAACTTGGTTGGATTTTGCGTTTAGCCCTCGGTCCATTTTTTTTAAAAACAACTCTGGACTTGTAACTTTTTTGGATTTGTTCCAAGCAACCTGCTACTCCCGATTTTAACTGTCATGTAGGACAAAGGTTCCACCGTGGCACTTCCACATCACTCTCGCCTTCCACGTCAAACCCTGCACCTCATTCTTCATTCCTCATTCCTCTTCTCATTCTCCTCCTCCTTCTCCTCATCCTCTTCTCATTCTCCTCCTCCTCCTCCCACATGTATACCCTAA
>JAYMTK010003925.1:0-11696 GCA_036897405.1 Pelargonium myrrhifolium | reverse complement strand
CAGAAGATACTGATCTCTACTGGACCAAAATTGGTCCAGTAGTTTTGCCCTACATATTGGAGCTTGCACTGAAAAAAACATTGTTTGGCTCTGGTAAGTAAGGTAGATACTGAAAAAAACAAACATATGGTATCCTAGCTGGACAAATAGCAACTTACCGAAAATCTGAAGTGGAGCCTAGGTGGAACTACTTACCAGCCCATCTAGGCCAAACAAACAAGCACTTAATCATTTTGAGCATTATTTTAATTGACACGTCATTATTTTAGTAATATTTCTTTTAACGGTGTCATTTAGAGTTAACGAATTTCATCAAGAAACTTGACATAAGGGGCTAAACTGTGACAATTTTAAAATATTTTTGACTGATGTAAACCACTTGTCTCTACTTTGAACTATTTTAAAAATGGACTAAATCAAAACGTTTTGGATAGTATAAAGACTAAAATGAACCTTTTACCAATTAAAAATGGAAGAGTTGCGATAAATGGGACATACGGAAATATTGGGAATCGATCCAAATTTTAAAATTGAATATTTAATATTTACCTTGAATGACGGTTAGGCTAACTAGCCGACCCAATTCTCTATCTCGTTTTTAAAACATCGTAGAATGTTAGGTAAAAGACCCATTTCGTCTTAAAAAATTTGTTTGATCCAAAATGGTATATAAACTTTTAAATATTGACCCAATTTGTTACCTGAATTTTTGATAAAAGCTCTAACGATAAAAACCATTTTGGGTCAATATTTGAAAATTAAGGAACCATTTTGGGTAAAAACAAGGTCCATAGACCAAATTGGGTTCAAATACAAAAATTCAAGAACCATTTTAAGTAAAAAGTTCAAGAATTAAATTGAATCCAAAAACGAAAATTCAAGAAAACATTGCAAAATATTAGGTAAAACACTTAATTTGGTCTCTAACTTTCATGTTTGGACCAATTTGGTCCCTAAGTTTTTTGTTTGATCCAAAATGATACCTGAACTTTCAAATATTAACCCAATTTGGTCCATTTTTTGATAAAAGCACAAATGGTAAGGACTATTTTGGATCAAAATTTAGAAATCACTTTGAGTCAAAATAAGGTTCAGAGACCAAATTAGGTTTTCATACAAAAATTTAAGGACCATTTTGAATGAAAAAAGTTCAAACATCAAATTAGGTCAAAATGCGAAAATTTAGGAGTTAAATTGAATATTTTGCCAACACTACACAAGTACACATCGAAACAAAGTAGTCAAAAAAAAAAAAAAAAAAGCTTCGAAACAATAGAAAATTTTCAAAATTCAAAATCAAAAGCATTTCCCGCCCAAATACACGGCCCAGCCCAGCTCAGCCTATACTGTAGTGAGTCTAGTCTATTACACCAACTCAGTCAAATCACTTTCTTTTCAATCCCAATTATTTCTCTCTACACACTTTGTCGGAAATCCAATTATGTCCGCTCCTCCGCCGGTTCGCCGATTGAGAGACCGCGCCGGCGGCAAGGTTGCCGCCGCCGCCACCGCCACCAATAGATCCTCAAAATCCCTCACTCCAGTCTCGGTCAAAATTCCGATTGAGCCGGTACTCAAGAAATCGTCGTCCGGAAGAGAGAACCCTAGATCCGCATCCGCTACTAGGGTTCCGGCGGCTGCGACGCAGAAGCCGGCAATGCGGCAGATGGCTCGGGTGTCGGCGGCCAGCAAAGACGGGGAGAGCCGCGTCCGGAGGTCCACGTCATCGGTTCCGAGAGGTAGGAGCTCCAGCCCTTCTGAGTGTATTAGGGTTTTTGACGATATGCGGAAAGAGAGGGATTCTAGGGTTTCGGTTAGGGGTTTGGGAAGTAGGAATCTGAGGAATGAAAGTGGAATTCGGGCTTTCAGGGATGGGAAAGAGAATGTTAAGGTTGGTGTTAATTTGGGTATTTTGAAGAAGAATGAGAGTTCCAAGGAATTGAAAATGGGTATTGGAGGGAGTGGGAAGAAGTTAAATTCAAGGTTATCGGGATCGGGTGCGGTTGATGTTAATGGTGATGTTAGGAGGAGTTGTGATAAGTCTATGCCTGTTTCGAAGTTGAGTGATGAGGTTGTGAAGTCGGGGAATAGTGTTGATTTTGATTCCAAAGAGCCAAATGATAAATTGAAGGTTTCCGGAGGCTCGAAAGGGAAGGGACCTTGTGAAGAAAGTGGCAATAAATACCCGAGCAGGCTTCATGAAAAGCTTGCTTTTTTGGAAGGGAAGGTTAAGAGAATTGCATCGGATATTAAGAGGACCAAGGAGATGCTGGACATGAATAATCCAGACGCGTCAAAGGTGATACTTTCAGATATACAAGAAAAGATATCTGGGATAGAGAAGGTTGTAGGTAATGTTGTTGGTGATTCAGTGAAAAGTGCTGTGGATGGTGATCAGGAATCTCAGAAGACTCAAGTTAAGGAACCGGAGAATGTGACAAATTCAGTTAAAGGGCTGAATAGTGAAGAACTAGAAGCAAGATTTTTTCCACATCATAAGTTGCTCAGAAATCGAACATCATCCAAGGTGTCATCGGGCAGCTCTTCAATCCATGAATCCCTTGTTTTAGAACCCAGTTGTGAACAAAAGATTGAAGATGAACCACGGGGCCCGACGGATGCATTAGCGATTATGTCTTCTCTTGATAAGAAGCAAAGTGAGGTTAATCATGGTGATATAGTTTTCGCTGAGGTTCAAGAAGCGGACAGTGCTGCTGCCACATCCTCTACTACACAAGAATGCTCAAATGTAGTCGGCGGAAGGGATGCTTCCGAGCTCTTTCTAACAGCTGATGAAACACTTGATGAGTTTGATGATCAAGAGAACAAACCATTAATTATAACATGTGAGGAGGTGGAAGATGCTTGCATGCACCAGCTAAATGAAATAGGATGTAAAAATTCAACAGGTGGATGGTTTGTGTCCGAGGGAGAGGCGGTTCTTCTTGCTCATGATGACAGTTCGTGTTCATTTTATGATATTGCTAACTGTGAGGTATGTAATGGCACACACGCTTTTATGAGTGTCTTTAAAGTTGGATTTTCATTGTATGATAGACATTCATCTGATCCCTGATAAATACTGCAAATGAATATACTATACCTCAGAGTAAGCCGCCCATTTTATTACTGTTTAATTGCATTCTCTCAAGGCCTAGGGATTTTTGGTCGCATTTCAAGCTGTTCAATGAGTTTGATTTATCTTTTTTAAGCGTTAATCATTGTTAAGAGGATTTGAGTTTTGGTTATCCTGTTTATTTATTTTTTCTTTTCATCGTAAGGCCAATACGCTAAATAGCATTTGAAATACATAATTTATGCGTTTTCAAGCATAATCATGTTCAATGCGTATCAAATACGGGTACTCATCACAAATTAACATATCTTTGCATTGTAGCTTGTGCATATTCTAGCTCATGCGTACATGGGCAGACATAGACAAATTAACTTACTGCTGTGTTTGAGAATTAATTTGTGCACTGACCATTTTAATAATTTCAGGAGAAGACTGAATACAAGCCTCCAGCTGGAGTCTCGCCCAATCTATGGAGAGACTGTTGGATAATCCGTGCACCTAGTGCTGATGGTTGCTCGGGAAGGTATGTTGTGGCTGCATCTGCTGGGAATACCATGGATTCAGGTTTCTGCTCATGGGATTTTTATACTAAAGATGTGCAAGCTTTCCACATTGAGGATGGAACTGGACCAACGACTTCAAGAACAGTACTCGGCCCCTTACCTAATAATATGGGGCACAGAAGAAATGTTTTGTCAAATATTCTGGTCTCAGAATCTCAACAATGGTGGTATAAACCCTCTGGACCTCTTATTGTTTCAACTGCCAGCGGGCAGAGAAATGTCGGAATCTATGACATCCGTGATGGTGAGCACATCATGAAATGGGATTTGCAGAAGCCCGTGTCATCAATGGATTATTCAAGCCCTTTGCAATGGAGAAGCAGGGGGAAAGTGGTTATTGCTGAAACAGAAACCATATCCTTGTGGGATGTGAATTCTCTAACTCCTCAGCCATTGCTATCGGTTCCTCTGTCAGGTCGAAAAATCTCGACTCTTCATGTGAATAACACTGATGGGGAATTAGGCGGTGGGGTCCGTCAAAGGTAAAATCTTAGTCTTTGCTTATAATTGTTGCCTTGTGTTATTATATTGTCCTGCATTTTATGTATTTGCTCTGTTTAATAAAAGTTCTGAAACTCTATTATCAACACTAAATAGTTAATACCTAAAACGCAGAGTAAGTTCATCAGAAGCTGAGGGTCATGATGGCGTGTTCTGCACCCCCGATGCTATAAATGTCTTGGACTTTCGTCTCCCGACTGGTGTTGGTCTTAAGATGCCAAAAATAGGTGGAAGTGTGCCCTCAGTCTACTCCCGTGGAGATTCTATCTTTCTTGGCTGCAGTTTTGTAAAATCAGCAGGAAAAAAACAGTCTTGCTCCCAGGTGCAACAATTCTCGTTGCGCAAACAGAAGTTATTTAGCACTTACGCCTTGCCAGAATCCAATGCACACATCAACTACACAGCCATTACACAAGTCTGGGGTAATTCAAACCTTGTCATGGGTGTTTGTGGGCTGGGCCTGTTTGTGTTTGACTCCTTAAATGAGGATGAATTGCCGTCTTTCCCTGCTGATTCTGGTAGCAGCCAAAAGACTAAAGAAGTTATCGGTCCCGATGACTTGTATTCTCCTTCTTTTGACTATTTGGGGTCTCGTGCTCTCCTTATATCAGGAGACCGTCCAGCAATGTGGAAATACTTGTCATAGGTAAGATGTATTTATGATTAGTATGGGCATTATAGTATGGTGCTGGATTTGTGTTTCTTTGTCTTTCGTACTGCAAGCGATACAATATCTTCAATGTTAAGTTCGCCTCTCATAATAGCGTGCATCAATCGTCTTAACATAGTTTAATTACAGGTTAAATGCTGCAAATCTCCTCTCATTCTGAAATGGTGGGAGTGTGTTGGAAATGAAGGCATGTTAATTGCATATTTGGATTGAGATGCTGAGAAGTATTTATTGGGTTTTGTGATAGATATATATGTGGAACACTTGTGTATTTTGCACTATCTAAGATAAACTTTGGTTGTATTCATAGTCACTCCCTATGGTTTAAGATATTTTGATTTGCATTAACATATCTTGGTCTCCATAGTTGATGCCTGATAAAGGTATGAGAGTGTATATAGTTTTGAATATGATAATGGAGTGATCTTCTCTGCAGCATTGTTATATTTTGGTTTGATAAAAGTTCAAAAAATTGACTTCTTTGGCACTAGACTTTGATTTCAACTGGCACTGTAAAAAATTATGTTGTTAGGTATTGATGCATTCATGTTGTTACAAAATTGAATTTTTTGTTGCTTTTGTGTGTGTTAATCTCATTGTGGTGACTCCAAATCAATTATTGTTCATCTCCAAATGAAATTTGTGAAATTGATAAGTAAAAGTTAGTATGCTTGCTATACATCTTGTTGATACAAACTTGACGATAGAGTAAAATGGGTATCAGTTGACTAATATAATTTTATATCAGTTGTAACTTAACAAAACTAATGATCGGTGCAACTGATATAAGGTTATATCAGTCATCTAATGCACATATTACTCTTTATATTATATCAGTTATTTGATGCACATATTACCCTTTATATTATATCAATCATCTGATGAACATATTACTCTTTATATATTGACTGATATAAAGTTATATCAGTTAAACTAATAAGGTGATGACACCTCATTTAAAATCATGGTTATTTAAATTTATTTGGATGGGTATAAGTGATTTTAAATGAGGTGTCGTGATTTTGTTAAGTTGCAACTGATATATTTTATATCAGTAAACTAATATACATTTTACCCTTCATATAATAGATATAAGACACTTATCTTGAGACGAAAATGCAAGAGAAACACGAGTATAATATATTTTCAAGTCGAAACCTTAAACTTCTATCTATTCAGAAGGGCTCGAACTAAAATGTCTGATAATTAGTTTACTAGTTTTTGTAATTACAACCTACTTTACCAAAAAAGCTTTCTCAACCACAAAACATCTATTATGTATAAAAATAACAAGAATTGTAACTATTTTAGTACAGTAATCCATGAAACTTTTCCTAACTAAAACCCTAAAAGCTTAATTGCCCTCAACAATCAGAGATTCAAAAATCATGGAATAGCATAATAGCATCGTCGAGTTTTGCAAGCGACGATCCCATCACATACTTGATCTGATTTAGTCGCCGAACTTTAGACTTTGTTGGCTCGGCCCTTTTCTTCTCCGGCGGAAGACTCAAAATCTGAAATCACATCACCATAAATATGAGAATTGTTCAGCATAAAAGAAAAAGAAGAGAGAGATGTTCGTATAATCGTATCATACAAACCTCCTTTTCTCGTTCACATTCATCTGCCACTCGTATGCTCAAATTTAAGGCTGCGTGATACATTTCGTCTAGTACGTGTTCCCATAGAACGTCTTTTTTCACTCTCCACAACAAGAACTCCATATTTTTACCTTCTCCGAGACTTAGTTTCTGCAAATGTTGGGTAATGGCATCACAAAGATGAACTATGAGCTCACGTTGGATTAAAAGCCATATAATTTTTTTACATTTAAGTATGTGATTGGGAAAAATGGCGTACCTCCATTTCCAAGTAGTCGTCCTTCCACAACTTCGAAAGAAATTTGGTTGCGTCCTTCTTTTCGACAAACGTGGAATCTGAGATCTGAGAAAGAAAAAATGGATCAAAAAGACAATTAATTTGTTCCACTCGTTTTGAGATGGAGGGAGTATGATTTTGGTTCTACTAAACAGGCAAGGGTTTGGTGCGTGTCTAAACAGAAAATTACCTTGCTAGTCTCAAGTGGGTGAGTCGACTTCACGATCAACCTGAACATTCGGAAGGCGTCCGCTCCGTGTCTTTTGAGAACAATTGATTCCACCTGCAGAAGAATAAAAAACAAGTTAGGTATCTTTAGTAGTAAAGAGATCTATTTTACATGTTTGGAAAATATCCACAAAGCGACCTCGTTATTCTGAGCAAGTTCGATAATGTTCTTCATATCTGTACAACACATGAAACTGAATTAATTGAAAAATGAATAAGAAGCCAAAAACACTTCACGAGTTAAAACTGTAAAAGAAGATATGGTTCCAAACTTTACTGATACTATATGACCCATCTTTCCCTCTTGCGCAGTCTAACTGATCAAGGGAAGCTCTAACACGATCTAAGGTCATGGAACGACCTTCTTCACTCTTCATCACCTCTTCAAATATGGTATTGAGAGACAAAGGATCTGCAAATTATAGTATGAAGAAAAAGAATTGGCAGTGTAGGAACAAAAAAGCAGACTAGTTATAGTTCATTATCTCTATTGATTTACAACTTCCCCTTCCTTGGTCTGCCAATCAGTAGAATAACTTTTTAGAAATAAAAATTGTCATCTACAAACTGCATCCAAGTCCTTAAAGCATGCCCAACATATTCTATAACTCGTAGGTTCTTGGATCTGACGCCCAATCTATGACCGCGTGGCATGCCAGCCCATACTAAAATATGCTAACCATTGCAAATCTCACTCTAGTAAGGTCCCATGTACTGCAAAGTGCAAAGCAATCATCTGAGAAATCAAATTACCTGTACGTTCCATCTTCACTTTATGCTCCGTACTTCTACTTGCCTCCAACATTGCACGTGCAATAGTGGCAACTCCATCATCCATTCGTGCTCTAATATTTTCAACGCATGCCTAAACACATAGAACGAAGCATTCAGCTCGATATTCAATAAATAAATAAATAATAAAACATAAAAGCAGATGATGGTTAAGGAGATTCCATCCAATATAACTTGTATAAACTCGTCAATATCAATGTTGTCAAATGAAACCACTTCAGTGAGCAAAAAACTTCATGAGAGTCACCATAAGGATGGAATGAACATGAAGTCTGGTTCAAGCCTGCTACAAATACAAGAAATTACCCATAATTAGAGCGAATTAAGAAGAAAAAGAACCTTGTGCCTCAGACGGCGTGTAAATTCCTCAAAATTAGCCCGCCAGATTACTCGTTTTTCATCATCTTTCCCATCAGACTCCAAATCACCATATTTGCGCTATAGGATGGAATAAATAACAACACATCAGCATGAGCAAACCAGTTAACTTCAAATGAAAAAAATGCTGTAGCAACCTTCTCTCCGACACTAGTTCCAAGGGCTGTGTTATTGTAATCGTCGTCTCCATCACGAGTTTCCTCATCTGTTATAAGAGAAAATCTTTTTGCATCCATAGGAGTTGCTGCCTCAATAACACGTTCCTCCAATGATTTTGGAATTACGAATACTGCCTGCCATCATATAAACGAAGTGATTCAGAATAACTGTGTACAAAATACATTCTAGTGGATGGAGGAAAACAAATCCCATGAAAGAATGAATTGGTAATTACCTTCGAACCTCGTCTCTTCGGAAGTTCTTCAGTTGGCTCAATTTCTGGTTCAGGAGCAGGGGAGTGCTCAACATAGCGGGCAGCCACAAGGCTACGCAAATTTTCTCTTACAGTGTCCTGAATTGGACAAGTTCCTGGAAATTATTCGACCATAAATTAAATATTCTATGCTGTCTTAACCATATTAAAGCACAAAGACAAAGCTCAAATTAAAAGAAACACTATACTACTATACCAAAATCAGATCCCCATGTTTTAATATTTATCAACCGAGTTTCTGTCACCTGCTTTTATAGTTAATTTGCTTCTTATTCAAGTTATTTCATTGTGATTTGCTGTATCAGAATATCAATCAGCACAATAAACCAAGTAATAGAGCAAAGATTCACAAATGTGGGATACTGTTCAATGATCAAACATTATTGTTTACGTTATTTTTGTCCTTGCATTTGATGAGTCATATTCATCATTTTCTTTTCCACGAGTCGTCTTCACAAATATCGATCCCTCTATGCATTTGTCACTTTCATCTTCTACTATCTAATGATATCATAAAAGTCCTAATGCTGGCACAAATTTTCATTTGTTTATGAGTTATGACATATTGCATCTCAGCCAATTTCCTAACTTTTCTACATTTCAGGTACTGAAACCGTATATTTTCTGCAATCTAAAACTTTAGACTAAAATGAATCAAAGATATATTAAATCAAACATAAACAAATAGATATGCACAAGATACTTGCCTTCATCCACATTCGAACCAGCTCTCTCAAACATCTGTCTCATCGTTAGCCTCCCGTTCTCAAGCAAACCTTCAAGAACATCCTTACACTGCACCACAAATCAAAAACCAAAATTTCACTCACCTCCTAACCTAAACTAAACCATGCGCAACCAAAAAAGAACAAAACAAAACAGAAACTAACTTCTTTGCCAAGCTCCTTTTCCACAATCATCATGAATTTCGGAAACCTCATCCTATGGCAAATGTTATCAAATACCACCAGAAAACGAGTCTCTCTTGGCTCTGCTTCTGCATCATCTGCACATACATGAAAAGAAAAAAGTCATTAATTCTCAATTGTGCCCTAATTTAAGAACCACCTCACTACACATTCCCAATCACATCCTTTCCAGGCAAATAAACAGAAGAGAAAGCATAAAACCAGCAGAAACAAAGGGTTGGAGTTTCGTAGAGCAGTACCTGACTGCGCTAAATTGTAAGCCTGAACACAATTGTGCTGAATCAAGACGAGGAGCGAGTTTTTGACCGATTCGCGAGAGAGCTCAGTGAACCGAATGATATTCGGCATAGTTAACGGTCCTCTGCGAAGAAGACATTCGCAAACTTTCTGGCACAGAGAAAAACTGAAAATAGTGAATCATCGAGTACATATACAGCAATCTATACTTACACACAGACATGTGTGCAGGTTTCTCTCTCTCGAGAGATAGAGACGTACAGATACGGTGTTGCCGAAGTGATTGGTGATGATGTGGACGGCGTATTTGATGCCGAACTTGGTCACCATTGTTGTCTTTTTCGTTCTCTGTTGGCGTCTCTGGTGCAAAAGAAGAGACTGAGGTAAAAAGGTAGAGAGACACAGACTCGGACCGGGAAGGGAAGGGTTTGCTCCGGTCCGGTCCGCTTAATAGATTTTTAGACCGGGTTGAGTGGTTGGATCGGATTAATGGTTTTTTTTTTTTTTTTGATGAAAAGGAACCTAAGTTATACTATCTAGAATTCGAATATAACAACTGAACAATGCTAGTCTAGGAGGGCACACCCGCCCAACTGACTGAATTAAACTGAACTAAGGAAAACAAAGCTGAAACAATTATAATCTCGGGGGAACAAATTTCTAGCCATACCCATTAGAACTACCTACAAAGGATGAGACCGAGTTCAGTGGTTGGATCGGATTTATTGTTCACTTGACTTATTTGGTAAGCCCTGACAATTTGTAAGTTGGTTGTGTTACGTGAGAAAAATTCAAAACGGCATGTCGTCTCTTTGAAAGAGAACGACTTTAAGAAACTTAGGAATCATAAAAATGTTAAAGAAAGACTTTCTCTGCTATACAATTTTTTTTGAAAAATCAAGCCTCGCCGTCCTCCGGTAGACCTTGTAGCCAACCAATCATGCGATGCCATCTCATTAACTCATATTTGTAAATATAAATACAGGTTTACTTGAATGAGAATGGGGCACTCATTCTCTACCATTCACCTTAACATTTTCTTTCATATTCTCTCTAAACATGTAATGTTGTGATACCTCATGATATATATAGAGATGTTTACCAATTCACCTTACTTGTTCTTTCACATTCTCTCTAAAGTTAGGAGATTCTAATTATATCAAAACAGAAATAGAAATTCTACAAGGCCTCTAATTCTACTTCATCCCAATTATTGATGACCAGTAACATTGTTGATCCAAACTGTACATATCTTAGTTCTTATCACTCATAACATGTGGGAAATGGTGAGCATGGTTGGTCTTGATTGTGGATTCACATCAATGCAACTAGATGCAACCTTATTACATGGAAATAACAATTCAGGTTGTTTTGAAGCAGCCATTGGTGTGCAAGAAACAGAGAAAAGGTTGTTTTGTTGATGAGCAGAAGATGTATTAGATTTGATCCCACCCAAAAGTTTAAGCTCATAGGTGGAGGGCCCAACGCATATATCAAGTGGCGATAGATATCACATTCTTTCGATGTGGGATACATTAACAAAATAGTCGATGAAAATGAAACAAAATTCAGGTTCAATATTTGTACACCTTATCATGATGATTTGTGATCATCAAGGCATCAGTCAAGTGTACATGTATTTTCATGTTTTTTTTTTCTCAACAATACCAACACCATGATGATCCTGATGGAACTTGAACCAAAGACCTCTGAAGGAATCTAAGCCCCTTGATGTATTTTCATGTTCAAGCGTATTGGTTTTTATAGGAATTGATTGTAAAGCAGAAAACTGAAAGCTGATCTTTTCTCCATTGCATCCATAAATAATGCAACACAGTCTTGTAAAATTGCTAAAAGAATATATGCAGGAATTACATATTCAGTGTCATGAGCTTATTAACAAAATTATTGATCTCATCTGATTCTTAGTTCTTCATTGATCATTGTTAGTCAAATGTGTCTCCTTGTGGCGGGGCCCATTTGACTAACAATATCCCCCTTTCGCCCA
>JAYMTK010003924.1:0-11696 GCA_036897405.1 Pelargonium myrrhifolium | reverse complement strand
GAAGAGCAATTTGGTCATTTCCATCTGCATTTAACGGAAACGGACGGAAATATTGACGGATTACAAATTCGATAGTTTAGGATACCCTAAAGTATGTTTGGTCTCTTGAGGGCACCTAAGTGCAAATGAGTTTCAATTCTTTCGATTATACTTTTTTTAGCTTGATAGTTACCAATAGTAGTCTTGGATGATCATTTCGATTATACTTCTCTTTTCTTGATCTCGAGTGCGTCAAGCACTTACCTTGAAGCCTGTTCGTAATCTTTCGATTATACTTGTCGTTTATACAATGAGCCACAACGTTTAAAAATTTAATTGCTTCATGTCACAGGCATACTCGTCAAAAATTGCAATAACATGACATATGTCTATCAAGATATCAAATTGAACTTTCATGTTAATATTCAAGTGAATCAAGACATATTTGTCTCTAGATCACTTTCGAAATAAGTAATCACTAAATAATTCAGTTAATATTGTAGTCATGTCAAATGTTGCATTGTGGCTCTAAAATAGTGGGGGATTCATAGACTTGATCATGTTCATTTAACTGGCAAATGAAGGTGATGCAATGACAAAAAAAATTCATTATCAAATAAAAAGAACATTTTTTTTATTTTTTATAAGAAAAAGAAGTACAATATTTACCTTTAATTTTGAAATTCCAAGGTCACATCATCCTTCAAATTTGTCATATATGGCTTGCACTAAATCACTAATGAAGTGATAACACTATATTAAAAATTCTATATTCAGTGACTCACTCTGCTTTTATAAAATCATTTAGTTGGATACGACTAAATTTTAATCTAGTGTCATCATCTCATTGATTTAATTTAGCCTAAGTCAAAACATTTGTGACTTATATTCCTTTTCCTATATATATACACACACTCTCTGCTTCAACACAACACTAAGATAACCATATTTAATGTGGGTGCACCATGTTTTGGTCCCCCTTTATATGTGCTTAAGGCTTGGTATTCGTTGTACAGTTTGTTAAAATGCTTCTTGGTTGGTGTAACTAAATCAAAACTCGAACAGGTACCCAGAGTAACGCGATCTTTTTTTCAAAATAGACATTTCGACGTGGTTAACAGAGTGAGTCTTCTTCAGAAACTTAATTTAATTTTATCATCGATATAGAACCACTCCAGAGGGTCCGTGACATGATTTTTGGGTTCAACTTTACAGCGGACTTAGAAGATTATCGAGTACACATGTCGGCTTTGTATTGAGCAATTTAGAAGGCTCCTATGTGACATGTCCAAAAGGAGCTTACTCGATCGATTTTTCGACAATGTTGTGCAGGCAAGTAAGAAGTCATGTGAACAAAATGACATGATACATAAACATAAAGGAAAGATAGGATCAAGAAACAATAGTACTTCAAATGCAAGAAAATGAATTAACAAGTTCCTATGTTAATAGCAAACTAGCACAGAATCATATGATTACATTATCTGTAGGACCAATAATGTATGCTCTATTGCCAATCTTTCAATGATCACAACATTATTCAGTAGCAATTGTTAAGCAACACAGTACCAAAAACAATCTACACATTAGCAGTATAATTTCCCAATCCAACAAAGCAACAAAATTTTATGCCTCAGCCAAGACCATCCTACTTAGAGGACTAGGCCCCAACTTCTTCCTTCTCAACATGCTTCTCTTCCTCACAACTTCCATTTGATTCCTCCTCCTAACCTGCATCATTGCTTCTTCTTCCACAACAAATCTCCTCATTAGCACATCATCCGTCAACGATTTTCCCCGAAAAAACCTCCTACTTTCAGTGCTAATTCTTGCAGGAACTGTAGGGATTAACCTATGATCTTGCGCGGGAGGGAATGCCGGTTTTGATGAGTATCTTGGGTAGCTGTTGCTTCTTCTTGGTGGGATGTGATCAACTTGGAAGACCTCATTGTAGGAGGAGATTGGTGCACAGAGACAAACTCTAGTGAATGAAGTGGCAACACTAAAGGAAGTGCATTTTCTGAGCTGCTTGTTATTGTTATTGTTACTGTTGTTGTTGTTGTTGTTGTTAGTCCCTCCTTTGTGATTGGGAGGATTTGTGGATGATTTAGAGGAAATTGTTCTCCAAAGTGTGCCTGTTGTTGTTGTTGTTGTTGGAATGTTTTGTGCAGCTGCTGAAGACTTGGAAATGGTTTTCCACAGAGTGATGTTATTTGAAGTTGGAGTGGGAAGAATCTCCGTGGACTTGGAAATGCTTTTCCATATTGTGGCCATCTGCATTGCTCTCTGATACCAGGGCTTCCTGTGCCCATAACACCAACAATGCATCATTTTTCAATGTATACATACACACACTTGGGCCTTGGCCCACTGATTATTGGGCCTCAAGCCCTGAAACTGCAGTACAAACACCGAGGCTCGAACTTGACCTCGAGGATCAAGTGAAATCAACCACTTGCTGCCCTATTGAGTGTTTGTCCTGAAACTGCCTCTAAACTATGCCATGCTATGTAAAATGTGAATTATACAAAACACCAACTCACTGATCAATCATTGTTATCAAGCACTTGATCAAAAATATGCTTCTTTAAGAGACAAAGAACAGTACAACTGTACCAGAAGGTTTTGTAGTGAAATCTTGCAACTAAGGAAACATATATATAGAGTAGAAATGGTGGAGATATATAAGAATTTGAGAATTGCATACCTTGAATTTGAGTTCTTGGGATCTTGCATGAACAGCAACTTGAGTGTGAGAAGAGAGAGAGCAAGGAAGTTTCATGATCTGGGTAGGATCAGAATCAGAGTGAACTCTAGAGCTATCCCTTTTTCTTGCTTTGCTGCTTATTCAATTTTGTTTTGGAGCTTTGGTTGCCCAATGTGCTTCCTTTCTTTTCCCCATAATATATATTCTTTATCTCTCTTTTGCCTTGGCACTTGTCATGGCTTGATTCCTATAGATTTTAAAGACATTGGGTGAGTGAGTGGTGTCATGGAAAGAGAGAATTTTCAAAATTCAAAGCCAAAGTGAAGATTGTAACTTTTTGATGCAATTACTATGGTGCCCCTAATTTTGCTTTGAAAAAGAGCCCATATGGGCTATTCTTTTCTCTACTTGAGAGGAACCCTTATCAGATCAGATCCATTGCTCTGTTTCTTTTTTTAGTGTATAATAGAAAGTAATTAGGCCCTGTTGTGATCATGTTTACAGCTCCTGTTTTGTATGATGGTGATGATTGTGAGCTACTAATTACAATTTTTTTAATTGTTTCTTAAAGACATGTCTGGCCTGCCTTTGTGTTGGAACAATCATGGTGGATCAAAGTAGACATCTCTTTCTGGCTTTGGTCTGCTTCATATCCTCCTTAATCATATAATTAACATATTTGGTTGAGCAAGTGGGATGGGATCTCCCCCAATTTTAATTTACAATTAGATAATAAGAGGGAAAGAATTGCAGTGTAACTCTGAGTTGTGGCTCAATTGGGAACGCATGCTGAAATTGTAGAAAGAACATTCGGATTTGATACCCATTAAACACACTTATAAAAAAGCTTGTTTAGTTTGAACATTTTTGATTTTTTTCAATTTCGAGTTTAAATTAGAACGACTTAAAATAGTAGTGACTTCTGGAGCAGAATCAAGAAAGTTGATGAAAAAGGTGAGTGAAATGATCCAAGGCATGGGCATATCCAAGAAGCAGACTGGTGTAAATAATTAGACAATGGATGGCATCATGATTCATACATGGTGATGGCAGGACACCCTAAAAGCTGCAACAAAGAAGGAAACTGAAAAAGACATTATGATTGCAGATGTTGGATTCCAATTACAGTTCCTTTCTTTTGTTATTAATTAATATCTCCAACAAAAGTGTTCATATTTTCTTTTACTGTATTGTGGATTATAACAGCACTAAAACAACAATTTTGTAAGATTTGTAATACAAATATCTTTATGTTGTGTGTACCACATTTGGGGCATAAGCTTCTACTAGCAAGAGGTAGGGTTCATTCTGTCAGCCAAATGCTTTTCTATTTTCTGGTCAAAAGGCTTATGGGTTTTCCAGTCATCTTTAGCTTTTGAACATTGTAGACCATATACATCATTTCTGTCCACTTTGGACTGGAAATTATGAAAGGCTTCTCTTCAAACTTCAAAGCAACCTATGACTTCAAAGACTTCTCATGTGTCCCACTGAATTTGAGGCTAATAGAGACCCAACTTTGTTTTCTGTATCATGAAAAACCTATTCCAGCTTATCTTGTATCAAGAAATTAACTTCATCAACAACAGCAACAAAATTATTAGAATTGTGCAATACACAACGTGCGCATAAAAGACGCAGCAGAGTTGCAGAACCATTGAAGTCTGGGTTCCATGTTCTAAGTTCTGACATCTAATGTTGCAAGCAAAGCAACTCAGTCCCACCCCAAAGGCTGCACTCTGAAGCAGCCATTATTGGGCAACTATGACACCAAAATGCTACCTGTTTGTCAGAAATACTCTTGCTAGATTTCAAAACAATGTACAGATAATTTCTGAGTGGAAATGGCCTTAATTCAAAACAAGGGTTGGCTTGTACAGGAGGTGTGCTCAGCGATGGACACATTGTCATCTAAGCTACATATACTAACTTAGGTCCATGCCAAACAACCATGCCTGTCAATTACCATTCTATTAACTTATGACAAATGACTAGTGTTTCAATAACTTGCTAAACTAGTATACAACAACAGATAGAAGAGAATTCACTGGCTATCAGGCTCACCTGACCCGGATGTTCTTCTCCAACCACCTGAACCACCTTTGCGTTCCCCACGCTTCCTCTTGTTTGTAGGGACATGGCAGTCTGAGGCTAAAGATAGTTTTAGAGTTGATTGTTCTGATGTCGCACCAACTCTTGCCACGGGATCAGGTTCTGTTGATGGACCTGGAGAAGGTTTGATACTTTCTTCTTGTTCACCTTTCTCTGGTTCCTCGTGCCTCTTCAAGATGGGCTGGTTACTTGTTATTTTGAGGATCTGAGTCTCTGCTTGGGTTGCCTTGTTATGTATTAGTACATTATCCATAATCTGCAGAAATCAATGTTGAAAGCAGAATAACATAATTAATTTATTATGATGTCCAAAGCAACTGTAAGAGTTTAAAACATCATGTACTAGTAACTGGAGATTTTAACTTAAGAAATCCTACTGGGGAAAATAGATATGGCAAGGTCAGAGCTCAAGAGCAAATGCTTAGGTAATGGAGGAAATTGAGTCATGAGAGAGTTCAAATGTTAAACCCCGTCAAATAAATACAATGCTAATTTAATATAATAAGAATTATAATATAATGGGTGCTCAACTTAATAGTCACGCAGTTGCAAAACCACCCTAGGTGACAAGGAACACGGTACTAAATTGCTATAAGAAAATCCACCATATTGCACCCACTCACTTTTAAGGTAGATGAGAGATTGGAAGATCTTCCATCTCTAGGAAAGTGAAGATAAGGTTTGGAAATGACATGGTCATTAACATATAGGGGATTACTAATAATTTTTATCACTCCAGAATAGAGAGTTCAGCAAGAATTTATAACTACAACTGAGAATAAAATGAGTTGATAGCATTGTAAAAGTAAATAAAATAACGTTATCCAGTAAAAGCCTTAGGTTGGGCTTTGTAAGCCAATAAAATGGAAAACAGAATTTTTATGTAATCCTGAAAACCATCATAAAGCAAAATTTGTTGCAAATAACGACTTACATCTTCACATGAGTCCCCAATTTGCGGTTGATGCAAGGTGACTTCAGCAGCCGACAACAATCCCACAGTGCTTTCAATAATATCAGGAACGGGAATTGCCTCTCCATAACTTGACATGCCGCTTTCAGGCAAAACCAGATCTCCAATTTCATATTCTGATATATGCTGAGTAGGAGTATATATAGCTCCCACAGATATTGCGTCCCCATCGCCAACAGAGAATGTAGGACTATGAGCAGAGCTGGTCTGAGCATCGCCAGGAGCAAGGCTCAAATTCTCTGAGGAAGAAAACTTAGCAGCATTTTTGGACATTACCATGTCAATTTGACTCTTCAATTTGTGAACCCGTGAGTGCACCATTTCAATTTTCCAAAGGACCTGCTCCAATGAATTATCACCATTTCTGAATTCCAATAATGACTTATCCTTATTAGTGCCAAATTCGTCCATCCCGTTCACATGTTGGTCTGTAGTTACTGGCACAATATAACAAAAAAGACAGCACTAGCAGTCAAGGAAAAATCAAGCATGAAACACATTATTGGTAAATCACAATGTATAGTAAGGAACATAGTGGTTAAATGATAAGTAATACCATAAGTTTGAGAAATCAAGGAGCACTTGAGCCAAATTTATGAATTCCCTTGAATAGCGCAAGGCAATAAAAAGATAATTGAAAAGAAAAGGACGACTAGAAGCAAATACTATTCATTAGTTTAGTTCATGGAGAGGTTAAGTTGATCATTCCCTCCACCCCCATGCAAGAACATTGCAATATAGCTTGGACATTTGCAATTGGGTATCTTCTTGACATCACGGGATAAGTGGGCAGCAGAAACAATTGTGAGTTCAACTTCAACTATACTGAACAGAATAGTCAAACTCATATCAATCAAGCACAGACCTTGAGGGGTTGTATCAAAGCCGAATAATTTCACTCAGACTAGGTAGCTTTTGCAACTCATTCTTCTATATGCCAAGGTTGTAGAGCCCAGTCATTTTAATCTAAATCTATGATTTCTGGTCAAGCTAATTCTGTTTTACTTAATATCATCATGGAATGAGACATCAAAAACCACAACCACACTAACAAGACTTCTTTAAAACATAAAAATTGGAAACCTACGTGCAAATTAGAGCAAGTATAAATGACATGAATAAAGAAGTTTCTGATGTTACTCAAATAAAATGATGTTGCATGCACAAAGACAGAATCAATAAGCATCTCAAATTTTTACCTGAATTACTGAAATCATCAACCGCAGAAGTGGAATCTGGATCGGACCTTTTATTTTCTGCAATGTATTACATACTAAAATCACTCATGCATTTTAAGGTGGGTGAACCAGAGCAAGGCACCAAAACACAACTGGTATACTTCAAAAACAAGTACCTAGATAAGCAAAAAGATTATGGTGCGAGATATATGATGATACATCAGTTAACTCTTCAACTTTCTTCCTTTTTCTCCTCTTCATGGCCTTCTTCCGGTAATATTGACTAGAAAATGGCAGTGACTTTGAACCAAAACCTTCCAACGGAAATTGATTAAATTCTGACTTTTTCCTCTGATCATATGCTGCAAGCTCTCTAGAATATTTTGATGCTTGCGACTCAATTTCTTTTATTTTCAACTCAGCCCATTTGCATCGCCACATTAGAGGGCGCACAAAGTTCCTCCAGTGACTTGTCAACTTCTTCTTCCTGTAAATATAGAACGTTTGACAGTTAATTATGGTTCAACACATTGATGTCAATCAAACCTGTTGGAAAATAATAGAATACTTCAGTCACATTTATTGTATAGCACAAAATTGAGTGCAATCCAGTTTGGTCCTGTATGGTAGATGCCAATGTTTTTGTATCCTAACATTATAAACCTCTGAAATGAAGTTATACACATTTCTAACTTATAATGTGCTGACATGTGGGAAGAAGTAGGAAATAGGAAGGCAATAAAGGTACATGTCATTCTTTTCATTCCGGAATAACATAAAGCAAAACAGGAGATTAGTAAAAGAATGGAAGAAAACGCACCTTGCCTGAAACATACTACCAAATGGATCAAATGAAGCCAAATCATTGTCGCCACAGAATTGTGACTCTACTTCAGCTTCACTAAATCCAGAACAGTTCTCATTACCAGAGACGGTGTTACCAAATGAGCTTGAATACTCAGTTGCATCTGGGTCATCAACATCAGCTAATCTGACGCCATTGGTATGTGTACCATTAATAATGTCAACTACTACATCCTCAGAGGTTTTTGATCCCTTAGTTTGTTGTTCGAACGAAGCGTCCATTACAAACATGGTGTCCTCACAGTTCCCCACACACCTTAAAACTTGTCCATCTGAATTTTCCAAGAAATTCTTATTTCCATCATCCAGCCCAACCCGTACTGTGGAATTTGGTTTACTATCCGGATCATTGTCTACCAATGGTTGAGTGGGAACCATGCCACAGTTTCTTACTAACAGCTAGTCTGAAACAAGATAAGACCAGAGTATGTTAGTGAATACATCCAATCTGTTCAACTCATGAACTCAACAAACTGTACACTGTCAAAACTATGACAATAAGAAGAAAATAAATAATTAGGACTGAAGAAGAACCTTTAGGGAAAACACCGAACATTCAATCATAATAACAAAACAAAGATAGTAGCAACATGAATAATGAACCCCAACTTTAATTTTAGTAAACCTATAACAAGGAAGATTATAAAAATTCAATAACACTATCTGTAGAGTAATAAACCTAAAGGCATGGAACATATAAAGATGCCCAAATAGACCAACTATATTACCACCCTATCATTCCTCATTAAACTCAATCCTAAGAGACGGAAGAACAGATGCAATATTGATAGTGTATACATAGTTGAAAATTCAAATGTCACGATGAATTCCAACATACAATTTACAAACCCGTGGACCTGTATCAAGGTTCAATTTTTGACATTAGTGTCAGTAAATCCTATCCCATAGATACAATAAAACAGAAACTTGATACACGGCTGTTCAAACCCAAGGAAAACAAACAAATGGGTTTTGCCTTGTCCACCAGCTGATACCAAAACACGTTGCTTTTACATCAAAACATAACACACAAAGTTCTGTCTGTTACTGAATTCACTGGAAAAACTAAGAAGTGGAACGTAGCATCAAGACTATAAACAAACATCAACGATCTGAGACAAATTGGCAATAGATGAGTACAGAGATTAAGCTAATGCGAGCAATTGACAGGCAATTACAGCTGAATGAAACAGATATAACTTCAAGAAGAAGCAAAACGATACAGAAAAGAACTTCAATTTAGCAGAGACCCAGAAAGAAACATGGCGTACGTACAGAAGAGAAAGAGAGAAAGAAACAGTGTGCATAGATAGGTGATGATAGAGAGAGAAGCAGTGTACCAGTAGGCAGTTACAGTGAGAGAGGTCCGTGGAGGGAGGGATGGTTTGGGTTTGAGCGGCGACTGAGGAAGAGAAAGTGATACTGAGTGATAGTGAGAGAGACTATATGTAAGTTAACGTTATAAACCTAAGGGTTGTCTCCAAAACAATACGAAAAATGTGTTACTTATTTCTAATTACTTGTACAACTTCCCGCTTTTGGTCACCCTACCTACATCAATTACTCAAATTCTGCAACATATCCACCGAATAAATTTAAAAGTTGTCAATTACACATTATAATTGATTGTCCCTTTAACCTGATGGCTGAGTTTCGGATTTCATTTCGAATTTGAGTATAATTTCTTTTTATTATGATGATGAGTAGGCTCTATCGAGCTAATTAAACAAAGAATTTAAAGACAATCTAGAGAAATCGAGTTATGAAAATGTGATAAATGATTTTGAGACCCAAGAAAAGTACTCTTACCCTATAGGTAGAGAGTATTTTGCTCATAAAATGTGTAAGAGAGTGTGATGTGTCATTATGTAATTGGTTGAAGGGTAATGTCATGGTGTGTAATGGTAGATTTATCTATTTTTAACTTGAAATCCGCCGACCCGTGAACCGAACTCGCAACCTGTCTGGATGATCATGAACCGTAGAAACCACATTTATTGGCCCAATATAGCCCAAATTGTCATAGCCATGGGCGGCCCAATATAGCCCAAACCGTCATAGCCATGGTTATGGCCTTAACCCGCTAGTGGATTTGTTTGCTCGCCCCACTCAATAACCTTAATCTAACACTAGTCTTATGTACATTCACTAATTACTATTTTGTCTCTCGACCTCTCTATCTCATTCCATTATGAATCATACTCTTTTTCGCTCTCTCAATCTCTTCATCTTGTTTGATTGCATCTAAACCCTAGTAACTTTTCATCTCTATCTCTTGATCTCAACATATCAGATGTTGTTCTCTTATCTATCTTGTTCTTCATCTTTTTAGTTGACTACTCATCTCTCGTTTTGTCATAGTCTCTTCTATCTCACCACACAAAATCATTCATCTCAATCTTAATATCTAAAAGTCAATTGGTATAAGTTATTTAAATCTCTTCTCGATCTATCTCATCATTTTTTATAAGGTTAATTATTTCTACACCTCTTCGACTTTCCTAAAATAGAATGTTGGTCCTCTAACTCATGTTTTAGATTTTTCGAACCTTTGACTTGTAATTATTTTTGATGTAGCCCAAATTACCTATTATACCCGGTTAACAAAGTTCATGTGGCATTTGTGTCACTTAAGAGTCCAACTCACATTTCAAAAAAAAAAATAATAAGTTTAAAATTACCCTTTTACCCTCGACTTAGTATTAAATTTATAAAAAAAATGACATTCTTATAAATAAAATAAAATATAAAAAACTACCTACTTACCTTCTTTAATGTGACGCAGAGCAGTGCTACAGCGATCCCGACGACGACGGCTAGTGGAGGTGGATCTGGCAGGGGCTAACGGCGACGTCGAATTGAAAGCACAAGTTAAATCCACAAGAATTGGGATTTCTAATGCAAGCCATGAAGATGGGGATGTCAAATTGGAGTTTTGCTGCAAGCCGTCGGCGCCCTCGATGTCCTCGGTGCATCTTTTGAGTTTTGCCGTCGATTTGAGGCAACTCGAGCTCGGGGGCGGTGAAGGAGATGTCAAGTTGAAAATCGAACTCGTACTTGAGGAGGTTGTAGATGTATCGGCACTTGCTCTCTGCTTTATCGTGAATATAGGACCGTGTTTTAGGAACTCAATGGTCTCACCAAAGATTGGTCAGCCCATTGTACCATCAAGCAAGCCTTTCTTCATATATCTCACTTTCTCCATTTCAACAAAGCATAGGAGATAAAGAGCACTACAAAAATCACCATGAAAACAACTATTGTTGTTCCTACAAAGCACCAAATGAGTTGTAAGAGGTATGAGGTTTGTTTAATTTAATTTAGACTCAAGTGTATGTATGTGACAATATATATGGACAACGGATTGACGACCAACGACAAGCTTCCCGACAGATCGTTGACGGTGGCGCCTCCATCTTCTCTCTCGGACAAAGCTCCAAATGGTGGAAGAATGAAGAAGAAAAAAAATGAAATAACGTCTATGTGTGGTCTTCGACATGCGACATGCTCTTATAATTCCTAAATAGATGTTGATCAGTTTGTTTCAATGGTGCAAGTATAACCTATTTTGCTAGGATACGTGTTTTATATTGCTTGACGCACATGGATAAGACTGACCTTCTCTCTGGATGCGGGAGTTTTGGGGCGCCACATGGGGCCGGTTCTCTCGATTTGCAACAAATGGTATCAGAGTGGGTTCAGGACATGTAGTGGATCATTGGGCGCATGTGGCACATACGGATGGTTCTTGGTGACATGTGTCTCCTAAGCGATCTATGGGAAGAAAAATGGGGTCAAGCTTGGATGCAACAAAGGATTAGAGAGTTCAGTGAAGACGAGCGTCGAGTATGTGTTACGTTGGGCGAGCGTTGGGATGAGTTAA
>JAYMTK010003923.1:0-11697 GCA_036897405.1 Pelargonium myrrhifolium | reverse complement strand
GCGAAATTATGAACTTTCCGGCGAAATTATGAATTTTCCGGCGATGATGAAGAACATAGGTTGATGATGATGTAAGAGAAGGGCATTTTGGGAATTTCATAAAATATATTGGTCATGTGCCTTGCACATGGTCAAATAGTGACATTTTCAGTTAGATTTAAGTGACGGGAAGATCTTTTGATAGTTTAGGGGTGCTTATTGTTCCAGATTAAAGTTTAGGAGTGGTAACTGTTTTGACCCGATAGTTCAGGGGTGCTTATTGTATTTACCCCTAGAAACAACGAAATGAAATCCAAGCTCATGTGAAAGTGGGAACCACTAAACCCTAACTTATACAATACAACTGAAGCCGTTTAAAAAAAAAAGAAGTGTGTTTTGTTTTTAGTTGGGGTTGGTGTGCTGTGGCTGTACCGTACTTTAAGCATCACCGCGTCCACACACTGATACTCACTCTCGCTCACACTCACAGAGAGACAAACACCCCATAATATATCCAGAGACACTCACCAACCAATTCGGTGGAAGATAGCTATACACAACTTCCTCCATCACTTTGCTTGCTTTGCGTCTCCATGTATGTTTCTCTATTATTCTTTGCTGTTTGATTCATGCTTCCTTTCTTCTGCAACTTTTAATTCAACTGCTGTGGGCTCAAGCTGTTCTTGCTTAACATCTCTGTCTGGACTCAATTTATTAAGCTTTGAAAAACTCCCAATTATTGCTCTGTACAGATTTTAGATTGTGTGTTTCTTTATTTTTAGCCTATATATGCATATGCATGTGTGAATGACACTGGACCAATGCAATATACATGTAAAATGGTTACTCTTGCGTAACCCGGCTTTCCTTATGTGATTGAGTTCGGGTTGGGAGTTCAACTCCTTCTGTTCAATAATATGGTCTCAGCTTATAATTTCAAAATGTGTTGGTTTTGATTCTTAGCATCTGGGATAAGATGAAGATGGAAATATCAAATCATGATTTTTCTAAATGTTTTTCTTTTGTTTCTCCGACCTTTTTCACTTCACTTTCAGATATAATTTGGCAACTGAAACTGGCATTCCACTCCTAAGATTAGAATACTTCTACAAATATATGTGAAGTTTAAGATAATTTGCCGTGTGCTTCTTAATCTGTAGTCCTGTCTCATTATAGGCATTGCTTTCTTATTTTATTTTATCATGTTTGATTTTGGTTTTTCGTGTGAGTTATTGTCGAGGATGGAGTAAATGCTGCTCCACCAAAGAAACCTATCTTATTTAAGATATAAGTGGTCATATTTGTGGAAGCTCAAGTTTCAGCTTTAGTAATCAAGGTTTGT
Source organism: Pelargonium myrrhifolium (assembly GCA_036897405.1). Lineage (NCBI taxonomy): Eukaryota > Viridiplantae > Streptophyta > Magnoliopsida > Geraniales > Geraniaceae > Pelargonium > Pelargonium myrrhifolium. Next base: position 10,376 of record JAYMTK010003923.1, on the reverse strand, counting down.
CCTGAATTGATCCTTTTTTTTTTCTTTCCAGGATTGATGTTCCCTGATGCTTGTTCATGCAAACACTTATCTGAATTGTGGAATATTTGGTGTTTCACATTGTAAGAGAGAACACAAACTCTTCAATAAAACAACATGGAATGCTAGTTTGCGGTGTTTGCCGACCTACTTAGATAAGAGGGATCATCCTGTATGCAGTAAGCTCTACATCATTGTACAAATACCGTTTCATTCCAGAACAGTACTCGAAAGTTCTGTTTTGAGTTTCTGAGGTTCTTTGCCGGCCTAATATTTCAGGTCGTAGATCTATTAAGATGTCATCTGGAGTCATGGGAAATGCAGTAACCAATGTGGCTGTCAATGATTACTCTCACGACTTTCCTCTCTCGTCATCTTATGAGAGCGCCATGGATGCACTTTCCTCTCTCATAACACGTCAGAAACGTGGAGACAAGTCAATATTGGGCGGCAAATATGAAAAAATGGAAAGGATGTCAATCTATCTTGAGGTAACTGCTATAATTCTACCAGATTGCTCAAAGTGTTTATTATTTAATATGTGTGTGTGTGTGTGTGTGAGAGAGAGAGAGAGAGAGAGAGAGAGAGAGAGAGAGTTTTGCCTTACCCATTAGATTTCTTTTGGCAATGACTTCCACTATTTGTACTCCTGGTGGGAGAAAATTCAAACATATAACACATTTGCAATCTAGCTAAACATTTTCTTTATTCTTACACTTAATTGTATAGTACATGACCAGACAACCTCTTTTTTCTTACCATTTAATTACATAGTACATGACCATACAACCTCTTTGGTTTCTTGGATTATCTTCTTTTAGTTGGGTGATTTATTATGCTTTTGTTTTGCTTGCTGAGATGAGTTATGTGGTGCGAATTTATCAGTTTGCATGCACCTATTTCTTTAAAGTTTGTTCTTGATTGTATGAGGCTATGAGCAGAAATTACTTAATTGCATCTAATTCCTCTAATGCATCTTCTTAGATACTTGGCTTGGAGGAACATATAGGCAGACTCAATATCATCCACGTTGCTGGAACTAAAGGGAAGGTACTGTTCCATTTTGACCCTTAACTAATACTATCATTTTCCCCAATGATGCCTAGACAAAATTATCAGTATCCTTGTCATTGCTGATACTATATTGTAAATTGTGATGGTATTTTATTCTGCAAGTTAGATTGTGAAACAGATTTAAAGAAGTTTAAATAATGGTATTGTTCTTGTTTTCTTAATTCATATCTCAGGGCTCGACATGTACATTTTGTGAGGCTATTTTACGGGAGTGTGGTTTCCGAACTGGACTGTTCACTTCCCCTCACCTCATTGATGTAAGAGAAAGATTCCGTATAGACGGGTTGGTATTCATAATTCTTGTTTTTCCCTTGGGTTACTTGTTACTAAGTCTTTGTGTACCTACAGTCCACTCCATTAAAATAAACTAAACTTGAAAATCAATTTTAAGTTGTATAAGAGACATATCATACTACCAGTTTGCTGAAAGACATTTTATGAGTTTAAGACTTCTGCTCAGGAATTCACCTTTGTATATGGGGGTTTTGCATTTGGTGAATATGGAAGCCTTATATAATCAATACTTTGGAGTAGCAGCCTGTTAAAAAATCCTTAAACTGATTTCATTTCACATGCGTATTAGTGGATACTGATTGCCCTGATGTCCTCGTATACGAAGATTTATTTTTTGTAATAAATCCTAGATTTCATGTATAACTATATATTTGCTAATCTATAAAGTCATTTTCTTGGTTGATTAAAAGTTTTTGACTAGAATTTTATGTTCACCACCCCTGACTTTGGATTGCCTGAATAGGTTGGACATTTCAGAAGAAAAATTTCTTCAGTACTTTTGGGAATGCTGGAACCAATTACAGGTGCTATTTTTATGCTTGTTTAATTTTATTAGGAGAGTAAATTATCTAACCTTTTTCAGCAGGATAAAATTTTATTTGAATTTGAATCTATTTTACATTTTGAGTGTTAAACCGTGGGATGTTAATGGAATAGATTTAACTGGGTCCTTCCTACCCTTGTCGTCTTAGGACTGATTGCAGTTCAACTACTACTATATTTGAATTGGTTTTGGTGGACTAGGCTTTAGTCATCCTGCTTTGCCTTGTATGCATAAATTAAAAAGACATCTAGACATAAATTAAAAAGACATCTAGTTATGAAGGTGTAGTTTCAAAACCTCTTAAAAATACTAGCTGTTCCACTACGGAACTTTTGAAGTATGACCCATACTGTGGTTCTATGTTAGGTTATAAATGAGAACTGTATTACTGATAATATGAATTTTTATTTATGCTTAATTACAAGATAAATCATGATTGGACGTCTTTTCAAACAATGTATACATTTGAAATTTGATAATACTTATCATAGGTGGCTTAACTTGGATAGTTAGCTGCTCTCTGACCATTTGTTGTATTTTGGCATCTAGAATGCTAGCATTTTCAGTTCTTGTTATTTGTGGTGTTAAATAACCGGGATTTTAAAACAATATACCAATTGACTCATAATTGGTAAAGATCAAAATTTTCATGCTTCAGGTTGAAGGGAAAAATCAGTAAATATCAGTGAAGGCCAGAGCACTCTTATATTGAGGAACTTTAGCAACTCAAAGCTAATATTGACTCTGATTCTCTCAACTCAGATAAATTAAGTCAATAGGATAAATATATATTTCATATTTATATTTGTTTGAAATTAGATAATATATAAATATTGGTGGGAGGTTTAGAGAAATGCTGTGGGCTTCCCTTCTATGTTGACATTCTACATTTCTTTTCTGAAATTAATCATGAATATGTTATTAAAAATATAGGAACACCAATTTAACCTTGTTTTCAGAACTATGCATATTTTATTAATTTAAATCATTGGAATAATAGTAATTTGTATATTCTAAGTTAATAATTACTGGAATGAAATTTTCTTGATTTTGAATTTTTTTTTATTTGTAGGCGAAGATTACAGAGGACTTGCCAATGCCTCCTCTATTTCAGTTCCTTACTGTGTTAGCATTCAAAATATTTATATGTGAAAAGGTTAGTTGTGTGACTTGTGTCATCTCTGTTTTTTACTCTGCCTTTTTCCTCCTCTCTTTTTTTGTCCTTTTTGTTTTGTTTCGTTTCACAATGCTACCATAACTAGAAATTGTTCCACTTTACAGGTAGATGTTGCTGTTATTGAAGTTGGTCTTGGTGGAAAGAGGGATTCAACAAATGTGGTATGTTCCTCTACTTTAGTTTTCTAGGATAACTAGTTTTGTTCTGGAGTTCAGTGTAGTGATTTTTTTTTTCAATGCTTACATCGGAAAAATATAAAGAGAATGAGATAAATATAATGGTGGAAGCCAAACCCTCCTAAGAAAGTTGGCCTTTTAGTAGTGGAAGCCCAAGCCATTATGTGTATTGAAATTTCACAGATTCTAAAACGGTGAATCTGGGTAGAGAGTAACAGTGAGAAAAATATCTAGTATTCTGTTTAAATATTTCTGAAAGAACTGAAGAAACAAGGCAAATGATGAAACTAATGGTGATGGAATCTGGTGAAATTGTGCAGATTAAAGAACCTGTTGTCTGTGGCATTACTTCTCTAGGCATGGATCATGTGGAGGCATTGGGTGAGTCCTTCTCTGACACAGCTTTACCCTCAATGAACTATTTTAGCTATTTTATGTTGATAGACTTAATTTCATTTTAGTAGTTCATGTTTAGACTGTTACTTCATTATGCTTCATCTTAATGCATATATTAGGTGGCATCTGTATGATCTTTTATACAATCATCATTTTACAAGAAAGTTGAAAAATATTAACATAAGTAATATCTCGCTATCTGCATGTTTACATTAGGATATTTATAATCATATTATGCAGGAGATACCCTTGGAAAGATTGCTTCTCACAAAGCTGGAATTTTCAAGGTATAGAGCTCATGAGTGAAATATTCAGATTATCACAAACATGGTTTTCTTTAATAATACATTTATTTATTTGCAATATTTCTTTCTGGATTATTCTAATTGGCAGTTTTCATTTTCGAGTAATTTATGAATTGGCTTGATGTCTCCTGAAGCCTCAAATTCCAGCATTTACAGTACCACAGCTTTCTGAAGCAATGGAAGTTCTTCACGAGACATCCCACCAACTGAAGGTGATCATCAATTCCTTTGTTTCACAAGTAACATAAATTGTGTTTGGATTTGTAATTTATTAGTAGTTTGATTTCTTGAATTTTCTTTCCTTTGTAGGCATTTGTTTGCCTTGACCATGATTTTGTGTTTACTAATTTTCTTTTGTTCTTGTAAACTAAACATGTAAATGCATCTATTATGTAAATAATTATTCTGGTGACACTTCGAAACCCGATATTCGTATGATATGTCCCAAGTAGCCAGGCCTGGTCGAAATACAACATGAATACATTCAATAAAAAAATAAAAATATAATAAAACAGAATTTTATCCAAGAGTTTCCATGTAATAGCCAAATATTGTCCTTTTCAATAAAAATTAATGTAAATTAGAGAAACTGGTTATTTTAAATGTCTCATCATAATTTATGATCTTTGCATGTAAGTTGTAACTTTCTGAAGAGTTATTTTGCTCAATACCTGTACGCACTATGCAGTGTCCACTCACAACTTGTACTGTTGGACTTATTATGCATTTATCTGTTCTTACCAAACGCAGGTTCCTTTGAATGTAGTCGCACCTCTTGATCATAAATTGCTGGGAGGATTGAAGCTTAGCTTGTCTGGTGATCACCAGCTAATTAATGCGGGTCTTGCTGTTTCCCTCTGTAAATGCTGGCTTCAGAGAACCAGGAACTGGGAAAAACTGTTCCAAAATGTTGGTTGACATTTCATCTATCCTTTATCTTTAAATAAATGTTTGAAAACTAAATTATTATATTCTACGGCTTATGTAAGCCTTGATTCTACTAAGAAAATAGCTGTTTCTGACTCTTTTTTTGAATTATAATGAAATTACATACATATATAGATGCGTATTTTGGTGTGTTTGTTTATCTTTATATGCCTGGTCGTACACTTTGGACACTTAGACCTAGTCATATCTTTTGTTGCATTGATTTGCCTGCCATCTATCATTTTGGATGATGGTCTTGCTCTTCTTTTTTTTCCATATTTGGTGGTTTTGGGACATTCTTTGATTACTCAGTTTTGTGGAAATGAAGCAGGATTTCAATGAGGCTACTTTGCCAGAGGCATTTCTTAGAGGTCTTTCAACAGCACGGCTTTCTGGGAGGGCTCAGACTGTTTATGATACAAGTTCAAAGTTCTACAGTAAATCAGATGTGACTGAAAATTCTTCTGGAGATCTGATATTTTACTTGGATGGAGCTCACAGTCCTGAAAGCATGGAGGCTTGTGCCAGATGGTTCTCTAGTGCTGTGAAAGAAAACAAAAGATCAACATTATTATCTTCTTCTTCAAAGGTTGAAAATATGAAGTCATTCTTCGGGAATGGTTACACTCAACATGAAATTGCAAATATTGAGGCTAACAAAACACCAAAGCAGGTAAATCCACATTAAACAACAAGCTATAATTTTAAGGGGTTGTGTCTCTGAGTAGCTTAAACTGATCCCATTATATAAAAACATTTTCTTTTTTCCTGAACAGTTTGATAGATATACTGTGTTTATGCCTTGTAGATTCTTTTATTCAATTGTATGGAAGTGAGAGACCCTCAAATTTTGCTTCCACAGCTTGTGAATACATGCGCTTCCTCAGGTATTTTCTACAATGAGTGAATTAGATAGACTGCAGAACTAAAAGAAAATTACTTTACTCAAAGAAGGTTCTAATTGAAACTAAAACTGCTGAGAAATGATTCCATCGAGTACATAGCCTATGTCCTTTTGTTTTCTCATACTTTTATAATAGATATACTCTATGACAGCTACATGCATTCAAAATCTGTTATTATCTTGCCTAGGTACTCATTTCTCGAAAGCTCTTTTCGTCCCAAGTATGTCAACGTACAACAAGGTTACTTCTGGTGCCTCGGTCATCCCTTATGGCATTAATACCAAAGACCTGTCATGGCAATATAACCTCCACAGAATATGGGAGAAGATTATCCATGGAAGAGGTATCTTTTTAATTTCTTTTAGAGGGCATTTCCTGCCTATTTTAATCTGTTGAACATCAGTTTTTCTTTTTCTTTTCTCAAAAGCAGATGTGCTTGACAAGAGTCCAAAGATGGACCCTACAGAGACCTTGCCACCCAGGGAATTCCTTACCGAGGATGCTTATCATTGCAGCAATAGATACATTCCTTCCAGTGCAGTGATCCCGTCGTTGCCATTGGCAATTAAATGGTTAAGGGATAGTGTGAAAGAAAACCCTTCTCTAAGAGTTCAGGTAACTAACTATATCAGATGCAACTTCTTCAATGTAGATTGATCAAATAACGGAACTTGCACTAAGCTAACTAATAATGGTTGCTGTGTATTTTGCAGGTTTTGGTCACTGGATCCTTGCATCTGGTTGGAGATGTACTTAAGCTACTAAAGAGATGATATAATAAAATTAAGCAGCATGCAGTGCCCAACACACATTCTTTTACAATTACACACATTAGCCTCTCAATGATTGCACACAACACAATCACATATTGAAGTTGAAGCAACTCAACTGGGGATCTTCAGCCTATTCTATTCTCTCTTCTTTGTACCCTCATGAATTAATAATCGTTATTTGTTTGTAACAATATTCATTTGCATGTAAAATCATCTTGAGTTGTTGTTATGTATTCAATGCTCCATTTTCGTTTCGTTTTCTTGAGTTGTTTTAATTATAGATCGGTTATGGTACCATTCCTCTGTACCTTTGCAAATCTATGCACAATTGTTAAGGGTCCGAGGCTTTTGAAAGTCAAGCAAAAGTGACAAGAATGTAAGTGTGAGTTCTTGAAAATAGGGGTTATTCAAATGCACGAAAGTGCCCTGCCGGACAACAACAAATATGTCAACAACTTCTTGCGTTATTTTGAGGGCTATCACAACACAACCTCTATATCGGGCAACAACAAGTTTGACTTATGATTGTTAAAAATCCCAATTTTCGATGGGATTTACCATTTGGAGGTTAAAAGATTCAAAAACATGTTTGAATCTTGGGATGACATGAATCCTGATTCAACTGATTGAATCCCGATTGAATCGATTCAACCTATTCAGAATATGGAAAGTTTTGAAGAAGCTCAACCAATGAACTTTGAATTTTTAAAAAAGTTTCCTTTTATCTGATTTTTGTGAAGAAGACGAAGTGATTTTCGCTTCTATATAAAAAGGAGACTAACATAGTAGAAGCTTAAACCTAAATTATTACTTAAGATTTACGCGGTGGTGTCGTGGTGGTCATTATATTTGCAGCAGGCTTAAACTCATTTTTAGTTGTCCTAAGTATTTTAGACCCTCATTTTAGTAGAAATTATTTTTCTTTTTCATGATTATTCGTATATTTATCTTATAAATTCATTATACACATGTTTGAATCTTCCGATCCGATCTGATTCACGATTCCCAATTCACAAAATCCTCTCCCGATTCACGATTTGAATCCCGATTTAACAACCAAGATTGACCATTTTCCTAATCTCTTAAACACTGCATTATAAGAAATATGTGAAAAACTGAAAGGTGGTTCGTGATATTACCTCTGCGTTGTTCACGCGAGCTAGAAGCTTCTTGTTGTGTGATTGTTCTCTCTTCCTTGAACTTCTGGATGTGAAAGTCATGTTTCGCTGTTGGCCGATTTGATTTTATGTTTTCAATTTTACCGAATAAAGCAGTTTGACTAGAGTTGACAAAAAAAGAAATCTAGTCTTTTTATCCCTTCCTAACGAGTCACCAAAAAAGTTTTGGGCAAAAAATTAAGGTTGAAATGTAGTTGATTTGGTTAGTCAAATCGGATTGACCAATGGTTTGACTTCTTTGACGATTGGGTTTGACTGAGAATGATTTGACCTTGTTCTTTGACGATGCCAATTTGATGACCGAATACAAGTAGAATCTTCACAATAGTATAGAATTTTAGGTATGGATGTTGAGTCCTCATGGAAAAAAATATTAGTTTAAGCTATAACTTAATGATTTGATTGTTTAAAACTATGAAAGGATATATTTTGAGTATTAGGGTTTGGAAGGGTGATCGGGATTGGGAATAGTGTGTTAGATTATGTGGACCACGTATGGATTCGAACACAATGCTAGGAAGGTTGCATGCATTGTCATTGCAAAATAAAGATGGGGTGGGTTGGACTATAAGGAAGGGCAAAAGGTTTTGGACTTGCATCCGATAGCATGTGGTTGGGAGGTTTTCGACTAAAGTTTCAATCAACTTTGATTTCATGAGGCATGTGCTAGTGTCGGTATGAAGCCTGGTGAAGAATGTTGCAATATCATAAGTATAAGGGAGAGTCGGGGAAGAAAATGTTCAATAAGATCTTTATTTGAGTTTTTTTGTTTCATGAGAGAGATGTTCAGATAATGCTTATGTATGGTAAGTGAACTTTTAACAACCATGTTTTGATTTGTAAGTTGTTGAAAATGATGCAAGACGAGCTCGTCACAAATGAAAGAGATTTCACCTCAAACTTTTACACATGAAACTGCTAACTTTTCGTGATACAAAACTTAAAGGTAAAATTGATATCCATTTGATTAAGATGTGTCAGACTTTTATTAGTTTATTGGGCGCTTGTTTACTGAAAAAATAGCATATTTTAGAAAATTCATTTGTAAGTCAACTTGGGCCGATTCAGTCGATTCCGACTTCATGGTTCCACTTTGCAAGAATCTCACAACATAAAGTATAATTATTTACCTGATTGTATTATAGTTTTGTGATTCAACATAAAAAATCATACGTATTTTTGTCAATGAGAAGATGACATGTGGCTCATCAAATTGGTCAAAGAGTCGGCGGGAACTCTTATCAGGAGACTCAAGACCCGAAAGCCAAACACTAGAAGACCGGAGGTCCGGAAGACCATGGGTTAGGAGGACCAAAGTCGGAAGATTGAGGTTGGAAGACCGAAATCTGACAACCAAGGTTGGAAGACCGACGGGTCAGAGGGTCGAAAATCCAAAATGCAGTCAGCTTGTTGATGAGCATATCCAGCAACAATCAAAGGAGTTAGACAGCTCTCAAATCAGAAGAGCCAAGCCATCGTCAACATGCCGAAGGCCGAAGCCATCAGCAAAGGACAAGTGGTCAGCCCTATTGTGAGCAGAACCAATAGGTAACCGGTTTGCCGATGAGTCCCACCTCCAATATTGACCAATCATGCGCAGACACGTGTCAGGTAAGCCTGAAGGCTATAAATAGAGTCGCAGACCTAAAGTAAAAAGGTTAATCAATTCATTATTTGAACATTATTGCAAGGGCATGAATTTCTCTCTTTACTATTCTTCGTGTTCTTTGTTGATTGTTTGATCATAAATCGATTGAATCTCGAAGTTCACAGTTGATTACTTTACAATCTCGTTTGTGTGTAGAAACTTATTCTCATGTCAGAGGCGGCTTCTCGGACACACATTCGTGTCTTCGCTTAACAGTGCGTTCTGTTCGCAGGCTACATGTTATTGACCGGATCTGGGCTCTACTCCACCAAAAATAGGAAGTCTTCGACCCGCAGATTGAAGTTGGACATGTCAGACACCCTAGCTAGAAAAAAGAAGACCAGACGACAATGTTCCACATCTTTGAATTAACCAGGGAAAAAGAGTCAAATCAATTGGTTCCATTGCCGGCAATGTATTGAAAGCTAGCGTTCCACCTAACTGTCAAATGAATAAAATGGAAGAGGACAAAAGACTTGGGATGAACGTTGCCCAACCATCAACTGGCAACAAAAGTCCTAACCAGCAAAGGTCTGCCACCGCGTGTAGAGAGCAGAGGAAGAAAAGGAAGTCGTCATAATAGGCGAAAGATGACCATTCAAGTAGAGGCCACTGAGCCCGCTGCTCGGAAGGAAGACCTGCAAAATGGACTAGAGAGTAAGAGGGCGCAAGAGGCTCTCCTAGTCGTCCAGAATGTTGCACAGGCCCTGACGATTGTTGCTCTACTAGTGGTTGTCGTCCCTCTCCCTACCAGTGACCTACTCAAGAAGATGTTTGAGTAGTTCATGGGAATGATGTTCGCTACCTACCTTGCTACTAGTGGAGCAACTGTTCAAACATTTGCTTTTCCCGTTGCACCGCCAGTTATGTCAACCTTGGTAAATGGCGTAGTTGCACCCTATGAAGCTTCACTGTTCCTTGGGATTGTCTTTGGGCCTTTCTTGCGCAGCTTAGGTGGAGG
>JAYMTK010003922.1:0-11699 GCA_036897405.1 Pelargonium myrrhifolium | reverse complement strand
ACTTATACAGGTGGATTAGCGACGGACAGGTTCCAGATCACTCCTGTCGCTATATTTTAGAAGACATTAGGGTCTTCTGTTTTTTGTTTTTTCCGGTTATGCATATGTTTAATGAAGTTTCTGTTTCTCAAAAAAAAAAAAAAACCATGTGTACTAGACTAGACAATATGTACACATTATATAGGTGAATTCGTTTGATTTTGAATCACATACTGATTCAGATAGGACTACATTGAAACTTTAGTACAAAATGTATAAATTTTTCCAACTCAATCCAAAATTTGGTCAGAACGCTTGTTTTGGATTCAAATCCAATTTGCCAACTCTAGTATGCATCACCAATGCTATCTAAATTTTATGCATTTTATTTTGAATTTTAAATGAAAGGATACCAAGTGAATGTATCTAGAGTTCAAACACATATATTTCTTGAAGTGACATGTGAAGGAAACATTGCACGTGCTAAAAAATCATGAATTTATAATTTAAAAAACCATTTAATTTGAAAAAGAGTGTGATAATAACAACACCATATGCACATCCACAACAACACTTTATAGTGGATTCCATGAAAGATTTTGCTTTTTTATCTTTCATACTATTTCTCTACCCTTTGACAATGTTTCATAGGGTTTTCACTTATTTTGCCGACAATCAAAATCCAAAATATAGTTGATATAAAAATTGGCAGTGGAACCCAATAAGGTGGCGCAATTGATTAACACAGACTGCGTGAGTGAAAAAAGAATTTCAGCTTCGATCCCTACTCAACACAAATCTGAGAAGAGGTGAAATCCTTAACATGTGAACAAATCTCGAATGAGAATTAGTTTAGGTGTGGCCAAACGGCTTAAAGGTGTCAACCGCCAAAGTGCATACCCGTTCTGGAACCCCATGATTTAGACCCAAGAAAATGGCAATGTAAACTTGTTGGAGTTAAAAACTCAATAACTATAGTCATGTAGTAATTTGTCAGTGAAAACTGTCATGGTCTGAATTAGAATGAAAAAGGTGTTCTGAGGACCGAATGGATCCTAACCATGACCATATCAAAATTGTATGACCCGAAACTAAACCAAACCAAACCGAGCTAAATTAGGAGAACTAGACAAAGAAGCAATCCAAACTCATTGGGTTCGGGTCATCAAGTCGGGCCAAATTTGAACAACTTTTGTCCGACTTGGACTGATGGGAAATTACGAGGGCAGATAGAACCTCATTCGGTTCATGCCACCAGGTCGGACCAAATTTGAACGATACTCAAACTAAATTAAGCCATATGGTCAACCCAAAAAATATAAAAACATAAAATTTGGTGCAAGCACAAAACTCATTTTCTATGTGCTAATTAACATATACATATATAATAGTACAAATTAGGGTTTTGTTTTGTATCGTCTTTAAGGAGTCAATGACATTCTCATTTTTAGGCTTTATTTTAAGTATAGCCTTTTACCACCAACAACAACACACTATCTTTTCTAAACAATAAAACCAAAAGCATGTGTGTTGGTGGATTTGGAGAAGCAAGCAAGTTTCCAATTTCATCATAAGCCTCTCCCATGCCACATTGAATTTTCCCATTTTATCACTCTTTATTTAATAATAGTACTTCTTTTTATTATTATTATTATACTAATGTAATGTTTTTTGGGGGCTAGTTGGGTTAGGCAAGTGAAGAATTTTATGGAAGATAGCTTTTGACTCCTCAAATCCTACTTGGAGATTAGCATTACATTGTCAACCCTCCAACCTATCAAATAGGAGTGTTGCTCCACCATTCAAAGTCGGTGGAATATTCTTTTTATACTCTATTTTGCCACAATTATTTATATATATATATATATACACACTAATATATAGGTCAACACATGAGGAAATGAATAAGCGTGTGCGACTTATGTTAAAACACATTTTTTCAATCTAAACCATGAGAATTCAGAGCAGGTCCGTATTTTTGGTGGTTGGCACATTTAAGCCAATTGACCAATCCAGACTAATCCTCATTCGAGGTTTGTTCACAAGTTCCTAAAGGTGTGTTGAGTGGGGATCGACGCCGAGACCTTTTTCCACTCACACAGTCTGTGTTAACCAACTGTGTCACCCTCATTGATTATTAATTATTAGTATTGTGACACGCACGGATGTCACGCCTAATTAGCAAACAAAGGTGTCTATGTTAGTTAAATTTGTCAAAATATGTAGTGTTCATACAACATATTATTAAATGTGTCATGTTGGTGAAAATCTATTACTAAACGTGTTCTATTCGTGCTGGCTCGTTTATATAACACGACACTAACACAACACCCACAATTATCCTACTAAATCTGTGTTTTCTCCCACTTGGAAGTCGGTGAAATTTTATATTACCACAAAATTCAATATGGAACATTCAATCACAAGTCGTCCTCTTTTCCTTCTACCAAACAAACCACTAAACTCTAAAAAGAAAAAAAAAAGGTTTTATCAATATTTACACTAAAAAGTCCACATAGGCATTTTATGAAATTTGTTGTTTAGAATCTACAATGCAGTTGACACTTGACACAACATCTTTCAATTTATATTTTTGAAAATAATGTCTACTAGGCATAGTATCTCAAATTGCAAGAAATCGAAATTTTCTTCGGGTAACGACAAGACCGAACTTACCGATTTGCAGTTGTTCCACCTCTGCTTCTACGACATAGTTCTCCGGTTGAAAGACTCCACAGTTAGGTTGGCGGTGAAAGCAGGAATCGAATTCATTTTCCGAATGAAGATCTCAATCTGCAAATTAGGCCGGGATTGCAACATTAGTCAAAATAGTAAAAGATACGAATGCATCACAAGTACCTAAATCTACTACTTCTATTGCTCCAAAAGAGTTCCATTTCGCGATATGTGAGAAATACATCCAAACCTCAATGAGATATATGAATAGTTTGTTTGTACGGTTTTAGATGTTATGATCCATACCTGACGAGATATCTCAGGCTGAGAAGAATATTCGTTTGGCTGTTGTATCAATGAATAAAATAAGATCAAAATTCTTCATTTTCAAGAACAATATTAAAGTGGCACTTTGTTTCGGTTCATCAGATGTCCGAAGAATCACTTTCTTACCAAAATGTTTGTATTCCCGGATTCATATTCAAATTGGAGCTTCTCGTCCTCACTTTGAGCGTAGATAGAGTGGAGGGTAAACCGTGTCGCTGGGATCCCATTAGGACGCTGATGTTCATCCATTACAATCTGTCAAGAATGGCATCAAAAAGTAAATAAACAATTAATATACAGCCCGGTTATAAGAAAGTTTTATCCCGTTAAAGGACAGCGACACAATAGGATGTAACTGTCCCTAGTAGCGACTTATCAGCATGAAGAGGAGAATCTCGACTTATTCAAGGAAAGTGATAAACAATTACATTAGTACATGAACACAACAAAGCCATTTCCCGAACTATGTTGGGGTCTGCTACATGAATCCATTAGCAAAATACTTTGGAATCTTTTGCTCGTATTCTCCTACTCCACTCTAACCTATCTAATGCTCGTATTCTCCTCCATTCTAACTTAGGTACACCCCTACTCTTATTAATTTCTCCCAATTGAACTTTACAGCCTTTCTCACTAGATCACAAGTCTCTCTACGGCCTACGCTACATGACCAAACCATCTCAAACGATCTTCCCGCATCTTATCTACATTTGATGCCCTAAACTTATCCTTCCTAGTGTTACCACACATCCACCTCAAGTAACATTTATTATACCTTGTAACCAAAAAGCTCGCAACAGGCTCTCCTGAAAACTGAAATTCGATCGGCAAAAACAGTCTTGTATCTGTTCAATGGAAATAGTGAGATTCTTCAGTTGCACTGAAATTTAATCAACTTCAGAATTAGGCAAGTACTACAAAGGTTGATGAAGAGCATACCTTTCCTCGCGTTTTTCAAGCGTTGCAATTTGTTCTTTTAATTGCATTATCTTTCCGGAGATATGTGAGTCCACCATTACTTTGCCTGCATCACCTATATAAATACCAATAAAGACATCAAGTGATCATTTAATGATATTGCTAAATTAAAGAGTGAAACTACATCAAGTGATCATTTAATGATATTGCTAAATTAAAGAGTGCAACAACGAATTGGTCAAAGCACAACCAATAATGTGGCTTTGCTGCTCTATATATATTGCTGAAACCCACATTGACAACTATAACCTTATATTAATACCTAGAAACTACTTCCTACACTTTACAAATACAATCAAAAATTCAAAATGATATGAAGAGGAACTAAATCATATATGTAAAAATACTAGCAATCGCAGATAGTTTATTTTTACAAAATTAGAGTTCAGCTATCTGAAATGTGAGGATTTATCAATTAACAACTAAGATGCCAAGTTTCAAATGATTGGAGAAAAGTAATGTACCACCTAAATCTTCCTCAAATATTTTACACTCTCTATCCTTCTGGACAAAAGATTGAAGTCTTGAAAGATAAAGTTCTCTTAGCTACAATTTTTCTAAAATAAAATAGAATTACATTCTTCAATGGAATATTATCCACTGAACAACTAATTTGATTCCATGAGAGAAATCGCAGAGAGAAACAGTCAGTTCAAATACACCAACAACCCTTATACACAGAAGAATTGATCTAGGATATGCTTCTGGAAAGCATCTTACTGGTCTCAGCATATGCTGATGGAAATACAATTACAAAACAGTTAGCATACAAGGAAGAGCAAGGAGACATATGGATTTTGTAAGAAGAATCAAACTAGGAGACAGTTGATGTACACTTCCCGAAAAGAATTGTGATTCTACAGATATAATATTTTTAAACAAGATGATAAAACCCAAAACTAACAGTCTAATAAAAGAGAATCAATGACCTGAGAAGAGAGTGCTGAACTCAATGCAGCAAGACTACTCATACCTGATTGACTATTCAATTCCTCAACAGCTTGTAGCTTCTCCTTTGTCTTCTGTAGCTCAGTTCGAAGAGCCTCTATAGTTTGTTTTGCGTCATTATCAACTGCAAGGGTATTCACCATTCTCAGAACTTTTGTACTTGCAGATGAAAAATCACCATGACCCAACTGCAGCAAAAAAGAAAACAATGTGAATATGTATGACGAGATGAATACATTGTGTGAATAAGAAGAGAGCAAGCTTTTAACCAGACAAACTTAAAACATCAGCACAAACCAAACATAAAGAATAACTTAAAACATCAAAATCAAGTTAAAAGAGTTTGATGACCTTTACATGAGTACAATCTCTCCGATCACTTTCTCACACAAAGCACAAAGTAACAGGTCAGCAAATAATGGAGGCCAGGATGTGTACACATTCAACTAAAACAGAGAAATACACACACACACAGTCACACACAAATATGCATATGCACCTATACTAAAGTAAAAGGATTAGTAAGATGTAGTCATGTAGCTATTTTAGCACAACTACAGAACACTTATATCAGCCATATTAGCGTAGATGATTTAAACCCAGAATAACAATGTCAGACCTGTTGAAGCAACATGAAAGCATCATTTACCATGACCAGTTGACCACTATCATAATTTGAAGTCAGAGTTAGAATCAAGCTATTGTACGAGTCTGCATATCAAATTAATTCAGAAGCATCATATTTATGCAGATACCATGCATAGCCCAGTAGGTACAAGTCAAATTAGAAGGTGAAGGTATAACAATTTTAGGGTAGAGTCTTTTGAAGAACTATTTAAATTAAATATTCAGCTTAACACTTCATCATGATTGATAACCATATAGACTTTAGGAGAAGCTGGCCAGCTAACCAATCAACAATACTCATAAATCTTGGGCGCATACCTTGGACTCCAGTAGAGAAATCTCAGAACGAAGGCGATCACTCTCCCTCTCCAATGACTTCATTCTTCTTGCTTCATTATTTAACTTCTCATTAAGCAAATTAATCTCGTTGTGTTGACGAATACTCAATTCCTTCTGCTCATGTAAATTACTCTCCAACTCTTTTATAAAGCATTCTTTCTTGGCAAGTGATGATTCAAGCTCCTAAGAATAAAAAGCGTGTGAGAAGCGAAGGCATCAACACAACCAGAAATGATTAATAGGAGAAATGGAACAGGAATAAACATAAAGACCTGAACAATTGTTCCATCAGTAGCTCCATCCCCAGATTCATCAACCTTTGACCTCTTGAATTCATCAACAATACTTCGTAATTTATCTCTTTCTTCAGTGACCATAGAAAGCTGCAATTCACAACAAATATTTGCAGAGTAAAGAAGATAAAACTCAATAAAATAATAGGTATAACAATATTACAGGTGTTAAAATACAAAAAGATGTAGGAATCTTTTTGCAATATGTATGTTTACAAATATATAAGAATCACAAAGCAATAAGTAATCAGGTGAGATGGAATGAGATCGATATTGTCGCAGTGTATTGGATTATTTCCTTTTTGAGGTTGGAGAAAGGAATATCAAGAGTTAGGATGTTCCGGTACACAGTTTATACACTGTACAACATAAGGAGCAGCATCTGGAGTCATTCAAAGATATGGAGATGGAAAGTTTTAAAAAAATAAAAAAGGTGGTTGAAAACCAAGTAACCACCACTTACCATCAATTCAATCCGCTTAACCTCTGATTTTGATACTTCAGCCTTCTCTTTGGCCAGTGCAGCCTCAGTTTCAGCATTTTGCTTACCAAATATTGCAGCATCAAGAGCCACCTCCACTTGTTTCAAGCGAGCATTAGCCTCACCCACCTTCATCTCGCTTTCAATCACCTCTCTGCATAGAATAAAACAAAATATTAAACATCAGAAAACAAGAAATTATGCTTAAGTAGAGACAGCGTTTCATTTAACAAATATAAGGACTAAGCCATCTCCAGAATCCTCATCGTAGCACAACTAGATTCACAAGTGACAAGGATAAAAGCTCATCTGAAGTCCCATATGAAAATGTAAACATAAACATGTTGAGCAGGACACTGCCAATATTACATTCAGTTTTTTCTAACCCTTCGAAGAGACCCAATGACCAACATAGAGCCCAACCAACAAGAAAAACCAAGATACTTACACAATGTTAAAGACAAGCCCCAACTATTTAAACTTAAGACACTATCTTTTCACAAATCAATTCCTTGAAAGAGCAAGAAAAGGTCGTGAAGATTGACAACTACCAAGATATGCCACTTGTTGCCAGAACACCCAAGAAAACAAGAAAGTTAAACCAAGGTAAATGTACAGAGAAATCAAACCCTGAAGCTACATTCTTTGATGATGTTTGTGCACCATACATCAGCGCCCCAACTTCACTCCAAAGTTTAAAGGTGGGTGTTGTTCTCAGGCTTCCCTAAAACATCAATGAATCTAGTATCGCTGTTGAGGTATGCCCAAATATAGGCAGACCTGACCAGCTTAATGAAAAAGATAGAGCACAAACTTTGGAGGACCTTTAACCTTTTAATGCACAATTTTCTATTTGACACTGTCAGGAGCGTAACGCAGGGATAAGTACCCTTTATCTTTAAAAATCCAAATCCTAAATTTTGGAACCTAAGCTCTCATACATGTTTAAATTCTAAGATATGAAGGCAATGCTTGATAACCTCCAAAAGCACCAACAAAATATTCAGTAGCAATCAGTGATTCAGTGAACAGTTCAAATGTTCAATCATAAAAATAGGTTTGTTTACAGTATTAAAATAAAGCTAATAACTTACTTTTGTAATGCTGCAAATTTCACAGGAATATCATCACAACATGAAACATCAGGAATGTCTTCAATCATCAACTTCCAAGATGACAGCTCACCCTCCAAATTGTCTATTTTTAGCTGTAATTCTTGCAATTTAGGTAACTCAGATTCAGCCCGCTCTCTCCTGCCCTTTTCTTCCAATAGCTTCTCCTTTAATAACTCAATATTTTCATAAGATGATTTCAACTTTCTTGCTTCTCGCACTTCAGCCTCCTAATTAGATGAAAAGCAATAAATCAGATATATATATATATAGTAGAAACCCATTACATGATGTAAAATAAGTAAGATACCAAAAATGAATGAAGAAGCATATTTCATAACCATTAATTTAATTTGAAAAGAGCATGTCAACACCCACACCAACAAAGGTTGATGCGCAAATAAGTAGTTGACAACATGAGGAACAGTCTATTTGAGTACGTCAAAAGCATTACTCTTAGTACAAAGCATATGCATTACAGTATTTACAAAAAGGCCTAAAAATTCTGGTAAAAAACTATCAAGCTAGGCTTTAAAACCCCAACATACAATCGGGCCCAGGACATCTCTGCCTTAGTTATCTCTCATTCCATGCATGCATGTTTGTGCAGATAAACAATGCATTTCATCAAGATATCATTTATAACATGAAAGATCAAAAGGCTCCACATATGAAGCAGAAATGCGAGAAACTGAACTTACATAGCTTCTAAGCTCGTCTTGCAGATGTTTTACCAAAACATTAGTCTCTGTGGAAGTAACTTCTTGAGATGTAAAATTTAATAATTTCTTCTCTACTTCACTCTTCTGGTGCAAGCACTGAAATATAAGTATTATAAGTGCCATTGGAAAATGAATTGATGAAGTTAACCTATTGTAAGTGATAATTCCAAAAAGCATTCAAGCGAAACACACAGAGAGAGATTTCCAATATTAAAAAGATAACTCAATATCTTAATTCTTACCTAACAGAAAATTAGTATTATCTATCAGATCAAGTTTACATTCAGCAATACGGTATCTTCAGATTCAGAAACCGATCCATAAAATAAAGAGATGTAGTTAAGGTATGACTAATGAAAAAATAATTATAAATAATGTTAAGTGGTCATGCAGGCGGCCAGGTTGGCTACTTGGCTAATAGGAGCTGAAAAGGATGACGGGTATGAGAAAAAAAACAGACCTCATTAAGTTGCTTCATAAGATCTTCCACCTGTTCTTTTAGTAATTCTGATTCTTTCAGAGCATTGGAAGCTTTACATTCCATTCTTTCAAGCTATAAGAATCAGCCAGATAATCAGCAAGTATTCTAAACACGCAAAATCATATACTAGTTAAAACAAAGTTTGCCGCTCACATCTGCACGTATCCTAGAAACAGAAAGCTTTGACTCCCTTTTCAGCTGTTCAAGTTCATTATGAAGACGCTTTCTTTCCCTTTCTATACTTCCAGAAAGCTGGCTGAGTTTTCCCTCAAAAAGGGTAGCCTTCTCCTCAGCTGAAGCAGCTGAAGATTCAGCTTTCTTCCGAAGGTTCATTTCACTCTGCAGCTTAACCTGAACAGCAATTGAAAAATAGTAAAGTTTTACATAAAAGTTGCAAAAGCACGATAACAAAAGTGACGAGAGACTTATCATATAAGTAGAAGAAAATTTACATTGAAAGGAAAAGCAAGGAAGCTTCCTAGTAAACAGTAAGTGTATACAACAGCACATGAAATGTCTTGTGACTCTTGTCAGTTAACCATTTAAAAAGAATCGATGAAGTTGATTATGAAGTCAAACTAAATTAATGGTCAGTCTAGGAGAGAATGAATTAGATAGCTGAAGTCAAAAGCAGAAAATGAATCATATACTGTTCGAGAAACCACTAATTGGACCTCAAGCTCACTGTTTGATTGTATCTGTTTTATTAGTTGTTCTTGGTGATCACCAACTCCCTTCAAGAGCTGCTCTTGTAGCGCCTTCTCACGTCCTTTAGCAGCAGCAAGCTCTTGTTCTGCATATAAAAACTGATCTCGAAATTTCTTCCTCTCAGCTTCTGCAACATTTCAAACAGAATGAAGGTGCAGTACATGCTCAAACACCATTGTACATTGCATAACAAGATGAACAAAATGACATAAAATTATACATTTACTATGAAACAGTTGCACAGGTCACTAAATAATGCAAGAGCCAATATTCAGGTCCCTCGTCTGCTCAGCATAACATTACCTATAATTTAATAATCTAGGACAATTCTAGTGAATACCTCAACATGTTAGTAGGGGTGATCAAGACACGGTCCTTGATACTTCCACCACCGTATCAAATAATGATAAAGCACAAATGAAAATGCTCTTGTTGATAAATGTCTCTAGCATGAAATTGTGGAAAAATAAACAAAACAAAGTTTTTTTATTTTCAATCTTGGTGAGGTTTACAGATAATAGCTGTCAATGATCCTCTTTTTATGTAGACTCCGTAACTTGATTTTCCATTATGTGCTACGAATGAAAATACAGAGGAAAATGAAAGATAAGTACATGCCATGACATTAAGGAGCTCGATCAGGTGAAATGAAGTCTTACAAATCTAACTTCTAAAACCATTTATTCAGGCACCATTAAAAAAACTAATTTTCATACTTTTGAATCAAGACAATGTTCAGCAATAAGTTTTTAACATATACTGTAATAGCTTACCAGCTTTGCTATATTTGTTATTCAGTGCCTTCAATTTGGAATGATAATCACCTACTTGCTTCTCTGCACTGCTTAAAGCATCTAAAACCTCCGACTTGACCTATAACAGAGGCATGTAGCTGTTCAAGTCCTTGAATAGAGATTACACATAAATAACTTCCAAATGATGTATGAAATAAAGGTTCATGCCATGTATAACTTCAAAGAAAGATAATTTTCACAAATATCATATGAGTAGTAGTCACCAATCGAATACTATGTCATATGAGATAGTACGATAATTGATGTGCTTTCAATCATGCTGAGTCGACATGAATGCCGCCTATAGCAACAGCTAAGCAACCCTAACAGTCCACTAGTACACCTTTCTTCTAGCATTCACAACCTAACATTTCTATCACTGAAAGTCTGAATCAACTGAGCTAAGTACTGGTTGATATAATTATTATGAACTATAAACTTCAATCAATTCGTGAAGATGGTGAAATTAGAAATTAGGTCGAATACAATTACAATCATGCTAAATTCAACATGAATGCCATGGACCAATAAGCAAAACCTCTGTTGAACTGTAACAACAGCTAAACAACCCTAACAGTCCACTAGTACACATTTCTTCTAGCATTCACTACCTAACATTTTGAACACTGAATCAGCCAAGCACCAGTAGCCTGAATCCATTCACAGATTTGGCATACATAGAAAAACTGAACGGCTAGAGGAATTACCATTTGGCGGCATTGATAGGTGCAGAGCATGTGATCGGAGGAGGAAGGTTGGGGAGGAGAGGACTCGCGTATCGCCGATGGAGGATCCTCGTAGATCACCAGACGGCGATCGGAACCGCCCGACGGACTCTCCGGAGCCCGGGGTCTCTTGGGAGGAGGAGTTCGGAGCATCATTTTGCTGCGATTTTCTAGGGTTTCGCAGAGGTGCGAGAGAGAGATAGAAGAAAAATGGAGCTCCGAATCGAACTCCAATGGCGATGGTGCGTTGATCTGGTTGGCTCTGGAGTGAAGTGAAATTTGAAATTTGGGGTTAGTTCAGTTTTGAAAGCGAGAGCGCCATTTTTGAAGGCCCGACTCTTCAGTGTCTCTGAAGAATCTTATTTTCGCAATGAAGAAAGGGGCGCTTGGTTACTAAACGCACCGTTTTTGCTTTGGACCCAACCATGGTCGTTAAAAATCCCGATTCGATTTCCGATTCGATTCCCGATCCGATTCACGATTTGGAGGTTAAAAGATTCAAAACCATG
>JAYMTK010003921.1:0-11700 GCA_036897405.1 Pelargonium myrrhifolium | reverse complement strand
GTTAAATCGTGGTGTCACGCTCTAATAGGCTCATTATTATAATTATTAAGATAAATATGAAAATAAATACTATGATTTAATGTTATTTTGATTTGATAATCATTAATTTAAAATAACTATTTATTAAGTCTTTCATATATTTTAAAATTATTATCTGACGAGGTGTTATAATATGATGCACTGATGGTGTAAGACTTTTGTACACTGCATAGTGCATCAAATATAAATCCATAATTTAATGAACAATATTTTTTGGTTATAAAAATAAATTCATATTAATATAAGATATGATAATTTTTGACATAAATATATCAAATAATGACGATTTAGTGAAAATAACTTTAAATTTAATAGAATAAATATTGAATATAATTCTCAAGGATCGGTTGATCTAATGACGGTCAATATGGTTTGCTCCCTTTTCAATTACTCAAGTTCAAATCGTGGGGTTAATATCCAATGAATTCTTGTGTGAATGCTTTCGAGTAGTATATATGATGTATCATGTTAATATTGTTCAAAAGGCACCAAAAATAGTCTCGAAATACAAAAAAACGTTGACAACGTTAGAAAGACATTAAAAGGTTAATTAGATTTAAAATTGATAAACAAATATATATATATATATATATATATATTTTTGTGCCTACCCTTGAATCTGGTGCTGGCTCCGCCGCTGCATATGAGCAGTTTATTTGGTAATTGATTCGTTTAATTTTCTGTTAGAAAAAGTTGAGAATGCATTTATTTTGTTTTACTATAATTATATCAACAGAACCCCAAAAGATCAATAGAGAAAGGGAATCTTTTCTTGGGCATATTATAATGATGAAGAAAAAAAAAAAGAACAACAGTTAAAAAAGAGAGAAAAGATATGGCCTGGGTGATCTGTATTTGTTTGTGCCCTTAAAGGACAATAATGCCCTTGGCTTATCCCAAAACCACCGATCCACATAATGTGCAGCAAGACAGGTTGTTAATTTAACTTGTCCCCTATTCGTCCTATACTCCATTAGTCCCCTCCTTATTTATTTCTGTCCAATTATTTTCCACTTTATCTTATTATTATTAAATAACAATAATAAAAATAAAAAGTCTTTTTTATTTTTATTTTTATTTTCTTCTCTTCTTTCGTAATTTATAAATAAATAAATAAGAAATATTCACGTTCATCATTTCCAAACAGCATCGTCACCGGTGACGCACTGCATCTATAGTTTCTTTTCTCCTCCCATACACACATTCAGATACAAATACAAATTAACAGCATTGTTCTCTCTCCGGTTTCTCCGCTACAAAGATTTTTTCCTCTGAATTTTCTCAGGAAACTGGAGCCAGAAAATCGCCAGAGGTTTGTTTCATTCTCTCTCTCTCTATATCTCTCCCAAAGCTCCTTTCGGGTTAACTTTTCATAACCAGACACCGCGCCTCTTTTTCTTCCATTTCTCTTTATATATATCTTCTGTGCGTAGCTTTTTGTAAGCGATGTGTCTGCCTGAGAGTTGAATCAGAGGTATTGTTTTTGTTTTTGATTTTCATGTTTTTTTATTCAGCTTGTGTGTCGTGATTGTAAGGGCAAATATCAGTAGTTATATATGGTTTCATAGAGCCGCTGGAAATTTGTGTGTGTGTGTGTGTGTGTTTTTTTTGCTGCATTTTTGTCCTTTTTTTTCCTCTTCTTCTTTCTGTTTTGTGTTGTTTTCATTTTTTGTTGTTAGATTTGTGTAGACTGTTTGTTTGGATTGAAGGTTGTCATTTGTGAAGTGAAGTCAACTGTTTGTAATAGGTTCTCTTCAGTGGATGGTATTTTCCTTTCAGTTATCTTTTTATGCGGTCAAACAATAAGGAAGTAGTATAAGATTTGGAGGAACTGAGTGTGTATGCAATATGTATGTGTTTGGAAAGCTTTTGAGAGAATTTCTCTTCATAAATTATGATATCTTTGGTTTTGAACTGTTTTTACATGAAAAATTATTTATGCTGCCTCTACATATAGAAGGTAAGGAATGCTGTTTAATCTTTTCCTTAAGGACAACTTATCTTCATTATTTTTTGGGTTGAAACACGATCTCAATATGGTGGCATTTATAGCAGGAAGAGAGCTTTTTGGATACTTGGCATTCAGTTTTGGAAGTGAGAGAGGGAGTGTGACTGACTATGCAATTTGACTGAAGAATACTGGTATCGAAGTGATTATCAATGGCTTTCAAGCCATTCGTTTGGTATTGTCAGCCGGTGGCAAATGGTTTGTGGTCAAGAGCTGTGGAGAATGCTTTTGGTGTATACACTCCCTGTGCAGTTGACTCTCTGGTCATTGGCGTGTCACATTTGGTCCTCTTGGGTTTGTGTTTCTATCGAATATGGCTGATCAAGAAAGATTTCAAAGTCCAGAAGTTTTGTCTGCAATCAAAGATATACAATTATATGCTTTTCATATTAGCTGGACTGTGTACTGCGGTGCCTTTGTTCAGATTGATAATGGGCATCTCAGCTTTTAACATAGACGGACAGAATGGTCTTGCTCCATTCGAGGTGGGTTTGCTCAATTTATTAAATTAGTAGCATATATTATTTGTATATGTTCTCATGAGATAGTATATGCATTTCTAGTTCGGCACAAATGTAGTGCACAAATGAATGGACCAAATTGATAAGTTTCATTTCCTGCTTAATTCTTTCCTTCAGTTGATTCTGGAGCTATTAATTATATGTTCTGTTGAGATATTGTATGCCTTTCCATTGCACACATTTTTTATTAGTCTTAGTCTGCATAATCTATTTTTGGAGAATGTATTTTTTTTACCTTGATGTTGCCTCGATGAACAAATTAAAACAAACGAATAATATGTTTTAGTTTGCTAATTCAGTTTTGCGTGCAAAGTATCTTACTTTCATCCTTCAATGGCAGATTGTTTCTGTGGTCATTGAGGCTCTTTCTTGGTGCTCTATGATGGTGATGATTGGTATAGAAACTAAAGTCTACATCCGGGAGTTCCGCTGGTTTGTCAGATTTGGTGTTATTTATGCTTTGGTGGGGGATGCTGTAATGATGAATCTCATTCTTTCAGTGAAAGAATTTTATGACAGGTTTGTACTTATATGGAAACTTTATTTGGGTCAGCTCCTCTCTCATCAGAGTTCAATTTTTATTTTAGTTTATTTTTTGTCATCATCCTAAATGATCCTTTATAATGAAGGAACAGTCAGTAACACCAAGTGCAATATTTTAGCCACTTGATTCCTCTCTGAAATTCCAACACAAATACAAACATATGCATAATATCACACAAACCAGTATCTACAATTTGAAGTCAAATGTTGGGCAAGGATAACATTTAATAGGTTTTAAACTGATTGTTCATATTTAGTAAGTGCACATAGGATGTAAACACTGGTTGAAGAATTTTGAGGTCTCCTTAATTTTACAAAGCATTTATAATTTCATGCAACATTGGAAAATCTGAGTTCTGTGTAGAGATTATATATTAAATATGGTTGAGCATGAGAAAGTCACATGTTTCTATTTACTTTTGCAGATCTGTTCTGTATTTGTGCATCAGTGAGCTTTTCTGCCAGGTTTGTTTGATATATTTCTTCTCTTTAAATCATGATAATGTTCATTTGTTTATCTTATTATATTTGGGCTTCAGCTTGGGACATGGCCTTATTGCTGGTTCTCCAATTTGACCAACTGTAGCTTCCTATTAGGATTTCAGCATTAATGTAATTGTAATTCCATTGAGCCATCGGCTTAATGGTCCAAGGTTGTCAAACCGTCCCAAAACCTTATAGGAAGGCTCATTTTGTGGTCAAATTTGCTAGGCTTGTATTTGGTGTGACAAATGATTTAGTCAGTAGCGGGTTAAATTTGATGGATTATTTACCGTGTGCCAAATAATTTATTCATTCAGGTTTTGTTTGGATTACTCTTGATTGTGTACGTTCCTAATTTGGATCCATATCCTGGTTACATCCCTGTACGGGATGAATCTGCCGATGACGCTGAGTATGAAGAACTTCCTGCAGGGGAGCAAATATGTCCTGAGAGGCATGTCAACTTATTTT
The DNA here is from genome assembly GCA_036897405.1 of Pelargonium myrrhifolium. Lineage (NCBI taxonomy): Eukaryota > Viridiplantae > Streptophyta > Magnoliopsida > Geraniales > Geraniaceae > Pelargonium > Pelargonium myrrhifolium. Next base: position 7,635 of record JAYMTK010003921.1, on the reverse strand, counting down.
CCAGTACGTATGACTAAAATATGTATACACTTTTTTCAAATTGTAATTGCATGCCAGTTATATTATTTGTTAGAGTATATATCTAATTATTGGGCCCTCAACTATTAACTTTAGCTTTTAGTTGAATAAGCTCTTGAATACTATTTATATGCTGTCGACTGACCTGCACATCCCAATGTCCATAAAATACATGATGATTTCTGCTGTCCCTTTTCACACGACTCATCCCCTGTTGTATTTAACTGTTAATCTGTTTTTCAAATGCTCAATCACTAATGAAGTATGGTATCAACCTTCAGTTGAAATGTATACAGACCACAAACCTACTAATGTTTTGAAATACGTATGGGCAGTGCAGTTAGGATCCTTGTACCAGATCTTGTATCTTTATTGTGGTCAGAGAGTAAAATACAATTTTGGCTAAGTATCTGTGGCCTGCTTGAGAAAGCAGAGAACCAGTTTGTTTGGGTTATCTTTCTTTAAATCATGTCTTGGCTTATTGTTCTTTTGCTAGAAATCCTTTTTGCATGGATGAATCCTCTCATGAAGCAAGGATATAAAAGACCTCTCACAGAAAAGGATGTCTGGAAGCTAGATACATGGGATCAGACAGAAACATTGAACAGCAAGTGTGTTTTTGTTTTCCATAATTGATATGTACATCAAGTGTTAAGCAAAATTGTCTGATATTTTGCTGTTATTTTGATCTGTAGTTTCCAGAGATGCTGGGCTGAGGAATCTCGAAGGCCTAAACCATGGCTTTTAAGAGCATTAAATAGTAGCCTCGGAGGAAGGTACAAATGAACTTAGCAATGTGGAACAAGTTGTGATATTAATGTTTCCAACTAGGTTATACAATCAACATGCATAGCTTGTACATGCCACTGTTTTGGTTTACATCTTATTGTACTTTTGAAAAGTGAAGAAACCAAATCAATAAACTGACAATAGGTCAACTAGGTTATACAATCAACTTGCATTATATAATGCTTCAATTGTAACTAAGTGCAATATGTCGTAGCATTCTGGTTTGTATAATGCTTCAATTGTAACTAAGTGTCATATGTCATAGCATTCTGGTTTGTATATGCTTCTTTTGCCTTGTGGCTTGTGCATCTAACTCATGTTTTGTTCATTCAACTCATTTCCCTTTTCTGCTTCTTTAGGTTTTGGTGGGGAGGCTTTTGGAAGGTAAAAAGACCTTCTTTTATGTGTTTTTATTTATAGCGTTAGAAGCACGGTATACATAATGCATGCTACCATATTCATGGTGATTTTTGACCCAACTCATTTTTTTTTTGTCAAACTTGTAGATTGGCAATGATCTTTCTCAATTTGTGGGGCCTCTCATATTGAATAATCTCTTACAGGTTTGTCACTTAGTTGCTTTATGTCCATGATTTGCTATGCAAAAGAATGCCCTTTTCTCTTGGTTGATGTTTAGGTTTAAATTCAAAGAGCTTCCTTATTTCAGTATATAAGGGGATGACTTTCTTATTTTTTACTTTCCTTCATTAACAAACTGGTTCATAATGCCCATCGTTAATTGTTTCTGAGAAGTACTGAAGACGGGGTTTAAGGTTTTATCCCCAAGTAGTCATGCTGCCCTCAGTTGTTTTTCTTCTTATTATTTATATGTTTTCGTATCACTTATTTTATTCAGTGAATTGCCTGCAGTCTATGCAACGAGGTGATCCTGCCTGGATTGGTTACATCTACGCCTTCTCAATTTTCGCTGGAGTGGTATGATACGAAGTCTTTTCTACATATTCGGATTTGTATTGTATCACAATATATCAATTGCTTCTTAAAGCCAACTCTTATTATATTTAATTATGCTTATCTTAATATGTTCTTCCTGCACAACATCCGAGCTTTCCTTTTCCCACTATCGTAGAGGGTCATGTTAATGTTTATCGTGGAACTAAAATAAATGATTTAGCATGATTCACTTTGCAACTAAAATGAATTCATTTGAATAACAATTTCACTTACTGTAGTTTCTTGGATCGTCCATATATCATCATATCTGGTTACTGTAACATAGAACTAGTTTCTGAATATTTAAGTTACTATTATTTCCTGGTATAATGTTGCTCTGATTTCTGTGACCTGAAGTTGGCTCATTCTTGCTTTAAGACCCTTGGAATTTATTTTAGTAATGTTTTGGGGGATTGGCTGCATTTAGGGAATGTTAGAAGTGCTTTATCTTAGATGTATCCTTCATTGTGCTGTGTGCATTTAGCATTTAGCTGTAGCTGACTTAAGGATAAATAATGAGATTTTCTGATGAGAGTTACATTGGTTTCAGGTATTTGGCGTGTTATGTGAAGCTCAGTATTTCCAGAATGTTATGCGTGTTGGGTTCCGGCTGAGAGCCACTCTGGTAATTTCAGTTTATTGCTGACCGTTATATATGCTGTTGGTGCTGTTCATCTCTCTTGTTTACTTGCCTATCTATGATGTAATCAACTTCTCAAATAAATACCTGAGGATTTATCACTGTTTTTTTCTTCAATAATTTTTTCTATATATATTTTTATTTATTTTATATGGCGGGGCAGGACTAGGTGCTGAGTGTCTGGGGTGGTGAGTTTGTACGGAATTTTATTGTTGACACTTTCATTACTGGATTTCTTATTGTTTATTGCGTTATTTTTATTTTATTGGGAGGGACTGGGTGTTGACTCTGTTGAGTATCAGGGTTGGGTCTGTAAGGAGTTTCTATTTTGATACTCATACTTCTGGAGTTGTCTCTGTTGTTTATTTTTGCTTTATTTCTCAATCATACTTATTTTATATGGTGGGAGCAGACGTTGATTGTTAGGGCCTATGGGTGGGTTTGTAAAGGAGTTTTTCTGTTTTTGATGCTTCCGGTATTTAAATTCCTTTGATTCCTCGCCAGCTATGTTATGATATTCATAGTCTTGAGGTCCTTGTGTGTGTTCATACGTTTTCTAAATTAGTTCTCTCTTTGGCTCTTTAAATTAATATCTTAGGTATATCTCTCGCAACTTTGTATGACGATTAAAATACAGGCAAATCTATCTACTTGAAGAACTTTTATTGCCTTTTTTAGACGTATAGAATTTATTAATTATGTGATGGTTCTTAGTTTATTCATAATGCTATGGTCAGTCGTTACTGGATTTGCATAATAGTTACTGAAAGGACAAGGAGAATTCTGGATGTTAATTTTATTGCCCTGGTTGTCTTTGGATAGTTAGTTCTATTGTCACTATTGATAGCTTTTAAACCTTTGTAGAAATAAGTGCATACTGTTCATATGAGATTATGTGTATGGTGTTTTGCTTGATAGGAAAGTAATGCAAGTCAAGTTAAATTTACATTTTTGTACCTGTAGGGTTGGTATGTGTGGATGTTTGGATATACATGCACAGATTCTTGCCCATGTTTATCTTTAATTTTATTTTTGCAGGTAGCTGCTGTATTTCGCAAGTCTCTTAGGCTAACTCACGAGGGTCGCAAAAACTTTGCTTCTGGAAAAATAACAAACTTGATGACAACTGATGCCGAAGCACTTCAGGCATGCTTTCTTATTGCTAATCTTCATATGTGATGCTTTCTGAACACCTAAGTAATAGCAAAAAGAAAAAAAAACATTGAGAGAGAAGGAAGAAGTGAGAAACAGAATCCTAAAATTTTGGAACTTATTAATCATCATGAACCCCTTTGGATAAATACATCTTTTGGGTTTTAATTAAATTTTTAAGACTAAGGATCTATTAAGACACCAGTTTGTTATATTTTGATACCTATATATCTTTGATGGTGAATCACGAGTGCCTGAAGCACGAGAAGGTTTGACTTATTAGGCAAGTGTAGTACTGAAATGAGTTTTTTTTTTCCCTTCTTTTTCTGGAAGTATGGAATGATTTAATAAAGTTGGGATCTTCAACCGTATTTGGCCGCTGGATACATCATACTTAACGTAGTACCGTTCTTTTTACAATTATTTTTCTTCATGAATACAGATGTACTAGTTAAACTACTCTGTATCTCTTGTAAACTTTACGGGATACCTAATGTACAGATTTGTAACTTTCAATGCAGTATATTCAGTTTGATATGTGTTCCTTTTTGAAAAATATAACTAATTCTTAATTATTCTCATATATGTAGTATTCTATTCACTTGTTATTTCTTTATATAAGTTGGTTAATTCTACGGCCATCTTATGTTATTTGAAAGCAAACCTTGATTATATGACTCATTTCTTTCTACAGCAAATATGCCAATCACTTCACACTTTGTGGTCAGCTCCATTTCGTATCGTCATTTCAATGGTTCTTCTTTATCAGCAATTAGGCGTTGCTTCACTTCTTGGTGCATTGATGCTAGTTCTTTTGTTTCCCTTACAGGTAAATTTGCTTTCCCTATTACTTTGCTTATTGTCCACCTTAAAAAGTATGTTATGTTGTATATGGGTTTTTACTTTGTGTTCCTTTAGCGTCACCATGTTAAGTTAAATTGACAATATTTGACAAACTTCCTTAGAATTAGAAGGATCTAACTTAGCATGGAGATGCTAAAGGAACATAAAGTATAAAACCCATATACAGCATAGCATTCGTCTTGAGATGGTACACACATTTAAATAACTCAAAATAGGAGCTTTAGTTCTTTCGAGTCTTATGAATTATGATACTATAGCTCCTTGATTTGTTTTCCGCCCATTTAAATTGAGGTAATTATCATATGAAATAGATGTTACTTAATCTTTGAAATATGTTTTGTGGCTACAGACATTTGTAATAAGCAGAATGCAGAAATTGTCCAAGGAGGGTTTGCAACGCACAGATAAGAGAATTGGCCTTATGAATGAAATTTTGGCCGCAATGGACACTGTGAAGTATGGAGCAGTTAGAAATGGTTGCTTTAATTTCTTCAACCACATTAAGGCTCTTGGTAATCTTTTTTATTTCACTGTAATGACAGATGTTATGCATGGGAGAACAGTTTCCAATCTAAAGTTCAAAGTGTTCGGAATGATGAGTTATCATGGTTCCGGAAAGCATCACTACTAGGAGCGGTATGCCTCGGAACTTATTTGTTGAAAAATGTCCTTTCGTTTTTTAGTTATGAATGTGGTATGATTTCAATATAATTTTTAATATGCTAATTCGCTTGAACTAGATGTGAGTTTTAGTTGATATTTTATAACTATTATTCATGTTATTAATGACAAATTAGTTCAATGGGAAGAAAATGCAACGTTGACTGGTAATTGGTTTGTAAGCTGCCAGTGTCTTTGTAATATGCATATATTCCATAAGAGATATCCCAAAATAGAAAATAAATAAAACAAGATAACAGGTGTAACTGTGAATTTGTCTTCTGGCTATATTTTTGATGGAGATGATAATGTACATATGGTTGTTGGTTTCAGCTACTGGTTGCATATTTTGAAATGGCTTCCCAAAGAGCATACATGCTGGGTCGATACCAATTCTTGATTGTCGAGTCAAATTTCACTGTGGCAGTGCTTGAGAGTGTTTTATCGAATGCCATAAACATTTATATGTACAAAAAGTTGGAGTTATGAATATGCTGCTTATGTTTCCTAATATTGAAAATACAACTTAATTTGATGTTCACATATGCCAACTCATGTTTGACAATTGGTTAAACTATTCTAACATACCATACTCCTAATTTTTCCACATGTGCTTTACATGTAAATAAACCATAGGCTTTGTATGGATGTAGAGATTTCAGACGGATGCCATCTCTCTCTTTCTCTCTCTCTCTCTCTCACCCACACACACCCTTTATATATATATATATATATATATATATATTTATATTTTGACCCTTTTTCCTTTTTTGCAGTTGAATAGTTTTATATTGAACAGCCTTCCGGTTGTCGTTACTGTGATTTCGTTTGGTATGTTCACTTTGCTTGGTGGTGATCTAACACCTGCAAGGGCATTTACATCTCTTTCTCTGTTTGCTGTGCTGCGGTTTCCTCTTTTCATGCTCCCCAATATTATAACTCAGGTCTGTCTATTAGCTTCTTTCGTAATTAAATTTTTGTATTTACGCCTCTCCTGAAATGACTTTGTTGACACACACATTAGTTGATCCCAGCAAACTGAAATAGTGAAATTGGTTCTATTGTTCTTTGGCTTCCAAATCTGCTGTAATTTTACAGGTGGTAAATGCTAATGTATCCTTAAAGCGTTTGGAGGAGTTATTCTTAGCAGAAGACAGAGTTCTTCTACCAAATCCCCCTCGTGATCCAGGACTACCTGCCGTTTCAATCAAGAATGGATTCTTTTCATGGGATTCAAAGGTCTTCTTCTGTTAACTTTGATTCTGTTTGTCATGCACATATATATTCCCCTTTTTTTGGGATCCTTGATGTATTTTGTTATTACATTCTAGGCGGAGAGTCCAACTTTGTCGAACATCAATTTGGATATTCCAGATGGCAGCTTAGTTGCAGTTGTTGGAAGCACTGGTGAAGGAAAGACGTCACTTGTTTCAGCAATGCTTGGGGAGCTTCCTCCTATGTTGGATTCAAGTGTTGTCATAAGAGGAACAGTTGCTTATGTTCCACAAGTTTCGTGGATCTTCAATGCAACTGTAAGCAGACATTTGCTTATGTTTCATATTCACTTGTAGGTCTTATTGCAATATCTCATTCTTAGAATTGACTGTGGTTTATAGTCAATTTTTCCTTTGCTTTTTCAATTATGCTGACAAGGTGATAACTGTTAATTACGCACTAACAAGGTAAAAGTGCTGTTGGTCTGGTAAAACCTCCATAATTGAAAATTACTTACATTTGTCATATTATTTAGTTGATTGTTATCATTCAGGTCTGTAAACTTGTTTTTGCAGGTTCGCGATAACATATTGTTTGGATCTCCTTTTGTGTCAGCGAGATATGAGAAGGCAATAGATGTGACTGCATTGCGGCAGGATCTTGACTTGCTCCCTGTAAGAGTTTCCATGAAGTTATATGGAGCTATTTCTGATTGATGATCGCAGTTCCCATTTTAAGTAACATTTTCTGATTTTTGAATTTCATTGACTGATTTGTGTATGATTATTAGGGTGGTGATCTTACTGAGATTGGTGAAAGAGGTGTGAATATTAGTGGTGGGCAAAAGCAAAGAGTTTCCATGGCTAGGGCTGTGTACTCTAGTTCTGATGTATACATATTTGATGACCCCTTGAGTGCTCTAGATGCCCACGTTGCTCGACAGGTAACTATTATGCTAAGCAGCATTATATTACTTCATAACATAATACCTATAGCCGAATATGATGTGTGATCACTGCATCACCCCATATAATTTGTGTGCAATTAGCATTTGGAACTTGAATTCTTGTTGGATTCTAATATTGCTGTCATGACAAGTTGTAGATGATATGGTATCTGGAACATGTGCATGTAATAGCTCTTATAATAACCATAGTAGTATTTCTATTCTGTTTGTATATGGCTGCATTTTTTTTTTCTTTCGTTAAGTATCCTACATTGAAAGATTGTGAAGATTGAGACCACTTGATATACTAGTTGGGCCCTCTACCTAATAGCTTAAGCACTTGGGTTGGAAAATTCAACATGGTATTGGAGGTGGTTTTGGTCTGGGCCTAGTGGTC
>JAYMTK010003920.1:0-11701 GCA_036897405.1 Pelargonium myrrhifolium | reverse complement strand
TTAAAACGGGTCGTTTTATATGTATTCGTATTTATATATTTATTGAATACAAATATAATTATTATAAATTATTTTTTTCAATTTTGTAATAAAAAAAAATATCTTAGTGACAATTGGATTGTCACTAAGGGCTTAGTGACAATCGGATTGTCACTAAGGTCTTAAAAAATTAAGATGGGTGCTAGTTTTCTTAATTGTTTGTGTTAGATGTTATTTTTGTATATTTATCATTAAATTAGGGTAGAAACCAAAAAAACCCGTCATGCATGTGCTCCTCTTGTCCAACAAAAAGAATTGTACCAACGGCCAAATGAACCTATCACGTGGTTTGAGAAAAAGCAGTTTATGTACGTAATTTTATCTTTACTAGAGTTATGTTACAAAAGTATTGTATTTTCGTGATCTCAAGATCTTAAGACAACGATTATATTGGTGTGCAAAGACTCGTCCTCTTGCATGGGAGAACAAATGAATTGTATGTCAGATTAGGTGGCAACACTGAGAACATATATGTCTGGTAAGATGTGTCCATGACCCGCACGACAATGTTATGGATAGGAATACTCCAAGTGGCAACACCTTGTAAGATGTGTTCGTAATCTTCTTAATCAAAAACAAGATATCATAACAAGTCCGTTGGGTTAAGGGAAATGGAGTTGATAATATTCATACAATTATTCGACAAAAGCTTAACAACTCTTGTAGACGAGTCCAAAAAAAGAAGATAAAAACCAATAGAACTGAGAGTAAAATTAGCTGAATAATCGTCCAACCAATTTGTTTATCTTTCAATTTGTAAATCACTATTTCCTCATAGGTTGTGGACCACTCCTTGCAATCAATACCCTATAGTTAACAGCTTAAGAAATGAGACAAAATATTTAATGGATATGTAGTGTAGTCAAGAAAATGCAAAGCCAACAAAAGAGTAGTTTTCATTGATTTCACACTCATAGAGTTGGAGAGTTGTAGAGCTTGAGCTTGGGTGCTAGTGGTCCTAAAAATCTTTATTCATCACTACTGATTAGACTTTAGAGAGCTTAGAGCCTAGATCATATTATTATTTACTTTAGTATTTAATACTAATGACCGTTACTTCTTTATTGGTCCGAAATAACCGTTACTTTAGCGGCTTATTTATACTTGCTTCTACTAGTATTATTAGCTAGCTTCAATGGTTCGAATCTTGAATAAAACCCAAGAAAAACAGAGGAATTAACAACGTTGGATAAGCAAACTTTATGGATGGAGAGTATACCTCATGTGCGGTGCTTCGAATTCCCACACTCGGTGATAAAGGGTCAACGCTTTAAACATAATAAATACAAACTATAACTTCGAATTTATATTGGTATCATGAAAATAAGCATGAATCGATATTCAAATAACAAGTATAAGAGTATGTCACTAGACGAAAACTACTCATAATGTGCCTAGCTAAGGTAGACACATTCTTTTGTATTGTAGCATTCTCCCTCATTCATTTTGCAAACAGTTTCGCTGCGACTCATGTTCGCGTCAAGCACGTTCCCAAGCATGAAGTCGTTGTCAAATACCATCGCGGACCTCTTTTCTACTGACAAATAAATTTGCATGCCTCATCCAAACTCATCCTTCATGGCATACCACATCTTGTGTAACGTTGCTATTCGTTCTCGTTGAACCTTCTTGGAAGATATGCATTAATCACCTAATTGACACTTACTAAACGTAGCATTAGATGCGTTTCTTCGCATAAATTCCCCTATCAAGTGTCGCAACCAAACTTGACCATATGTCCCTTCCCATAGTTCACTCAACAAACGTATACAACCACGGATCATCCGCATCTACCACATGTGCCACAATGACCCACTACACTAATGAGCTAAATATATATCCTAATACTAATTGTCACATACCGAGAAAATGAACCCATGCACCTCCCCCAAACGTACTTTCGGATCCAGAAAAGTGAGGTCAATCTTATTTATGAACGCCAAACAATATTCACGAACTAAAACCATCGCGAAAACCACTCATATGACACTTGAGAAACATATCTTTCTGCTTGCAGCACTATGTAATAGAATGGGAATAACATTTTTTTTTTGTACAAAGAGCATTAAATCACACACTAATGCTCAAGTAGTTGAAAGTTGAAACCACCATCTTATATGGTTCACATTGATTCAGAGACTGTTGCTTTGCTCATCAATAATATACATGGCCCTTTGCCCCCAAGTATGGTTCACTCGGTACACCCTATTATAGTCGGTGGAGGTATTTACCGTTTTTCTTGTGATCCTTTGGTTTTCACAGTTGTGTACACACGCACAATAAATTTTCTTCTTTCCAAGACGCATACAGGCTGGATCAAAAGGACCATTCGATCATTAAATTAGCTTGCCAGCTCGTGACTCGATACGATTTACCATTTAGTACACTATTGTACATGATTTTACAAATATATCTGCATATACCAACAAAGAAGCTACCAATTATTCTCTGCAGAAAACACCAATACAGCCTCAGCTCTTCCTGTTTTCAGTACAAAAAATAGTAGGATAGGTTCACATTCTTTTTTTCTTTTCCTTTTTCACTCGATCAACAACTCAGGCACATTCCATTCTCTGCAATGTGCATAACCAAATAATTTTAAGAATGTGATTTTTGAAAAAATAAATAACATAAGAAGACTCCCTCTTCCCGAAGGTTATAAGTGTCCGAAAGGTTCAGGGAGAGGCTCGAATCCGTGATCAAAGATGGATCCTTGGTCAGATTTATCATCAATACTGTGAAGCCAGTTTGTGTTCTTGAGGTCCTCTTTGAGCAATATGGCGTCGTATCGGGAACTCTCGTATATGTCCACTTCAGTTAGTCTTGAGGACACGCGTCTGTCGTCTACTCTACCTCCATTTTCTGCGATATTCCTACTGATATAGTTCCCGTTCTCTGGAGTCATTCCGTTGCTGCTTGTTTGGTGACTTCCGTTGGAGGCGACGGATGATGCCGAGGAACTTGAAGTGCGGGATGATTGAGTTTTTGGAATGGCGGATCGGATGCTTTGGGGGAAGAGGGTAGTGTTTGATACTGGCCGATTGCTACTTGTCCCGTTTCGTATATCCTGCATCATCATAGATAAATAATTAGAACTTAATTAACTTGATCAAACTCTCCCAAGGAAAATGTGTGGAAAATGTTTGAACAATAACCCAATATATTAAAATGCAGTGCAGTCATCTCTCAAATAAGTAGAACGGGTACTAATTTGAATCAACATCCAAAACTAAACATGGGAACAAATATCACTCTCGCATGTGTTACTAACATTATTACAATCATAAAAAAAATTCACCGACAACTTTTAAATGATAAACAACTCTTGTTTTCCTCCTACATTGATTGGATATGCAGATTTTGAAGTGGTTTCACAAAGAATTCTATAATAAAAATGATGATGATAATGATGGCCGTTCCGATGCATAAGAAATCACAAAATTAAGTGAGACGGCAAAACAAGATTTGATGGGATAAACAGAATAAGGATGTGGCACACAAGTATTTTGGTGATAGTTGTGACAGCCATTCATGTGATAGTAATGGCATCATATGTTGACAGAAAACTGGTGGTGTGCCATGCTCATGTTGGAAATGCTGTTTGGATAAAATTCAAAGGGTGGTAATGAGAACTAGTAAAAGTTCTAGCAAACATTTAAGTACACATTATCCTATTTGTGCAGTGCATGATAATAAACTAACAGTTCATGAAATCAAGGAAATGATTTTCTATAACATCACACGAAAGCTTCCAATAATAAGTAGATTTCAAAGTTGATGCATTTGACGGTAAAACATGTAGACTTAAAACCAGAACCTACAACTTATTTTAACAAAACATGGTGTAGTATCCATACCATATGCCTGATAGCCATATCCAGCGATTTCTTTGAGATAGTCCTCCCAAACCCTGTGCTATCTGTGGCAGTTGTAGAAGTCCTTGCAGGTCTGCGCATTGCCAACTCTGGGTTATGTGAGGCCTTGCGAGGCTCAGGAACATCAGCGACATGACCATTTCCATGTACACGGCCCCTCCCAGAAGGTTCTGTGAGTCTTCCCCTAGAGGCTATTGGTGATGGTTGCCTTCTAGGCACATTCACAGGGCCTGTCGGTTCTGGGTTTCCCCTCGAAGTGAGTGCAGCACCTGGTCGAGATCTACCAGCAGAAACTGGCCTGTCTGGCAAAGTTGTTCTAAGGTTGGGTGGGATGTCAAGAGAAAAATCAGGGGGAACAACTGGCTGTTGGGGAGGCCGTACTCGTGGGCTAGGGGAGCTTGGTCGAGATGATGGTGCAGAACTGCGCCCATTTGGGAGTACACGCGTAGCTGAAGGTGAAGGAGCCGATGTTGCAGGAAGAGAAGGTGCTGAATTCCGACGAGTGGGAGTTGATGGACGAGAACTGGATCTAGCAGCTGGGGAATGCAAGTTTGCAGGAATTTGTGGTCTAGAGCTTGGAGTGGAAGGCCTTGAGGATGCTCGAGGTCTGTCAACTGAAGGGGTGGAGGGGGCTGGACGGGCTCTTGATGGAGTTGAAGATCGTGATGATATTGGGCGGGCAGATGGAGTGGAAGGTCTTGCTGTAGACGGGGAGCGGGTAATGGGAGAGGACTGTCTTATGTAAGATGAAACTGAAGCAGAGCTCGTGTTTAGGATTGAGGAGGATCTGTTTGAGGAATATGAGTATTGTGAAGTAGAAATGGAGGGTCGAGTTACTGAACTGCTTCTAGTCGGTCGTGCAGAATGGTTGCTCTCAGAATGTGAAACTGAAAGCTGAAACAAGAAGATAAAATGAGCCGCAAACAATTAACACAGTGGTTAATTTCAGAATTTGTGTATGTGCTATTGATCCAACATAATTCAAAAGCCAATAAAAGCAAACAATTAAGAATCCAAATTAGGGCGCAAAACGAAACTAAATGAGAAAAATAAAGGAAACAGTAAACACATACCCTTGAAGTCTTAGTTGTAGTGGTTGATCTAACTACAGATCTGCTTCTTGGAGCCACTGCAGTTGGTTGAGACTCATTTCCATCCGATGAAGGAAAAAGAGGAGTTCCGGGAGGAGTGAGAAGCCTAACATAAAAGGTAATATTTATAAGTCATTCACAAAACTGAATTTATTGTAGTTCTGCTTCAATGTTTATTTAGCAACAAGCAATCACCCTCTATTTTTCTGAAGAATCATATTAAGATTATAATCCATTGCCAAATCTGTTCATTCAACTTAAACAAAGAATGTTTCAAGTAGATTAGAGTGAAGTATTTATACTTCAAATTTAAATCAACCACAAGAGTTCAAAGAAAGGTACGAGAACTTTATTTGAGTTTCAATAAAATTCTATTAGAGCTATGACAATTAATGGTTTGAGGGCGGCAATGGCCTGAAGCATATAGATATAGTAAGAACTTGTAAGACCTACACAGGTTTAGACTGCGCTTCAATTAATTAGTTATAGATGAAGGTACAAATATACATCAATTTCTTGCTAAGAACAATATTATGCTTCCTTGGCATATAGGTATTTTATTCCATCTCGTGCAAAAAGAAACAGAAATTTATTGTTTTAAGTCCAATTATTTCTTCATCTTCTCTTCTATATATCAAGTTCAACTACCACACATTGTGGAAAAGATCCAGCTTGAGACCACAACATAGACACTGTGCTCCACTTAATATAGCATTTATCTACCTAATGGCTTATTCACCAACCTAAAGAATTTTTCTACTGGTTTAGATGAGCAATAGGAACTCTGAGCATGGGGAGCATTTGAACAAACTATAGAGCAACATGAGTATTTTATCAATTGGATTCAGATCAAATGGCAATATTATCAATAGATTTGCAATCTCCACGGAAGGGGTTTCCCCATCGAAATATAGCCTCATATTATGATACAAAAGCAAGAACAAAAAGGTGGATCTGAATTTAAAAAACTAATTTGAAGTAAATAGTTTTGGATTGGTACCAGTCATAGTCGTGCTTTCCTCCCTCAGTGGAGGACAAAAGATCATCAATGGCACTCCTAGCCAATTTAGCTGATCCAACTGAAAGCCTCCCCAATTTCAATGACACTGCAATCAACGCCACAGAATCACACTAAACAAGATCAGATCGTTGAAGTAAAGTACACAGAATCAGATAAAATCGAAATCAGTGACTGCGGAGGAACCAACGGTGCCGTGTAGATTGCTAGTTTATCCAAAATAACGACACCGTCATTGATTTTTTTTTTTGGCTTGAGCTCATTTAATGAAGCTCAATGAACATCGTTTTCTTCTCCCCGGATCTTCTCCACCGAGGAGGAAAAAAACAACCGCTCGCTAAAATCAGACAAATCAAGCATGAAAACAAATACGGAATAATTAAAAATTAGACACTCAGATTGACACCAATCCTCAAACGACAACAAGTCCTCTCCAGATGAAGCCAAAACACAGGAAACGCCATAAATTGAACGAGAGCATTCCAGTCAAGATCAGTTGAAATTCGTACCATCGGATGATTCGTCAGAGGACGCGACGGAGAGGCTGCGGCGATTCTTGGAGAAGAGATCCAAGTTCTCGTCGGTCTCCTTGGAGTAACCGGTGAGGCTGTGGCCGCGGCGGTGGTTCAGAGATCCAGTCACCTGAATATTCCGGCCACCTCCGGCCAGCGATTCCCTCAAACTCCGACTCATGGTGGTGCAAATTTGCCGCTACGCGACGAGGTCCAGCACCATCTCCATAGCTACGAAAATGTAGGAGTAGGATTAGGTGGTGGTGGATAGAGATCTAGAGTGCAGTAGATGCAAAGCGAAGCAGTGAGTCACAGCATATTTTTTTGTTTTATATATTTAGAGCGATCATGGCAGGTGAGGTCAGATGATGAATTGGAATCTGAATGATGAAGAGACTGTACGCAGAGAGAGAGAGGTGTTAGATCTGAGGTTTCATTGCATTTCCTTGCTTGTTGCAGTGGTGTTGTACTGGGGTGGTCTAGACTTCTCGTTTGGGGATTTGGAGGCAACCAACTTCACCAATCCATCCCTTTTTTTATTTTATTTCCAACTACATCCAATTATTAAATTCAACTTTCATCAAAAAAAAAAAAAATCAACTAGTAACAGTTGCAACCAATTGACAATTGTGCAGTGGTTTATTTATGAAAATAGCTTCTCTTTTTTTTAAAACTCGAAATTGCACAAAATCATTTATCTTAAATAGGGTGTGTTTATTTTGATTGTTTTAATTTTTATTTTAAGAAATATTGAGAAAGTGCATGTATATTTACTACCATCATGAATCATGATCATGTTTTATCTTCAATAAAAATTCAAGATGAATGGAATACTCATTTGAACTAGAGAGAGTTTATTTCAGTTTTTATGTGTGTGTATATAAACTGAAATATACTATATGAGTAAAAGAGTTCAAGTCAATGAATTTTGGATATAGACAAAGTCGTTAGTGAAGTGATGACACTATATTAAAAGATTTAAATTTAACGGGTTTTTTCACTCTCGTAAATTTATTTAATGGATATGAATGATTTTTACTGTGATGTCATCACCTTATTGACTTAAGTAAGAAAAAAAAATGCTCATGTTATTTTTTACATATGGGAAAATTACAGAAGGGTGTCCTCATTTGAAACTCATTTGAACAAATGTGCCTTCAAGCTGCCAAACGTACTGTAGGGTACCTTAAACTATCAAATTTGTGATCCGTCAATATTTTTGTCCGTTTTTGTTAATTACAGCTGAGAATGACCAAATTGTCCTTATCCATCTTCTTCTTCTGTAGATCACTATTCACCTTCTTCTCCAAATCTCCATCTCCACTTCATTTCTATCTCCAACAAATCTTACATCTTCATTTTCTTCAAATCATTCATCATCAACAACAAAAAACCATACCCACAAGCACCACCGTCACTTTTCTCCTCCAAATCCTCCATCTTTTCTTCATCTTGTCTCAGATCCCAAAAACCGCAACCATCACCGGAAGCCCTAGCCCACCATCACTCTCCTCTAAAATAGTCAAGTCTTATTTCTATAAAGTAAATTTCATCAAAATACCCAATTTTTGTTAGAATTTCAATTTGATTTTTGTGAAATTGATGTCAACTTGATTATATGGATATTGATTATTGTTAATGTTTTAGTTTGATTTTTTTTAAAATTGATATCAGTTTAGTTAAAACGATATTAACTAAAAGAATATTGATTTTTCTGGCGGAATTTCGGTTTATTGAGGGCACTCTAGTGAAAATGTGGTTCAAATGAGGGTACCCTTCTGGAATTACCCTAAGGGTAAAATTGGTATTTTATAAAGTTATACAAGCATGTGCATTGCACATGATGAGAGAGGGTCCATTTCCGTCCATTACAACTGACGTATCACAAATTTGATAGTTTAGGGTACCCTAAAGTATGTTTGACATCTTGAGGGCACCTTTGAGCAAATGAGTTTCAAATGAGGGCACCCCTCTATAATTTCCCCTATTTTCTTCACTTTTCACATACACGTGATTTCCAAAGCTCTTTGAAGAACTTCGTGGTGTTCTTAGTTGTTCTTCTTCAACTTTATTCCATTCTTCGAGCTAAATTTTTTGCATATTTGTTGTTTTCCCATTTTGATCTTATGCCATGTTCTCATCTTGGTTTTTATTCTTTGCATGTTTTACTTTCACATTCGTTATTGTGCTTTGCTTTTGTTATTCACGTGCTTTTGTAAGTACAAGGCCTTTCCCAGGCATAGTTCGCGAGCCTTGCCTAAGTGTTCGGGCTCTTCATGTATGTCGAACATCTCTTTCACATGATAGTGCGCTCAGAGATTGTTTTGTTGTGGGCTTCCTTGCGGTGAGCAGTACTTGCAAGCTCGAATTCTTGAGTTAGGGTTGTCCGTGCTATGAGCATTGGTTGAGTGCGCGTGGATGTTGTCCGCAAGGAAAGTACGTGGACTACTGTGCGAAATGGTTGCACGTAGGTTGGCATGCGCGGGATGGTGCACGCGCGGTTTTACACGCAAGGAGAGAGCATAGTGGTTGCTTATTACTCGACCATTTTCATGACTAAACGAAGGAGCTTTTGTGGAGGCACCTATGCTCACGGGTTTGTGCGTAGACCCACGCAGAGGTATGCCCTCGTGCGTTAGTGGGAGATCCACATGGCTTGCACACTAGTCCCTTTTGCGGATGATGAGCTTGTGCAAAGGATGAGGCTCACAATTAGCTCTTTGCTTATTGGTGCTTGTGCGTCGAAGCTTATGAGAATGATGGCGCGCACACTAGCTAGTTGTTGTTCGTGTGTAGGTTTCCTCGTAAACTTGTTTTGTCTGAGCAAAACTCCATGCACTCCTCTTAGTTCGTGCGTGCTCCTCATTAAATATAGGCTTGACTTTTTGAGCATGCTGTCTTGTATGCTCTCGTAGTCTTTGAGTTACTTTGTTATGCTCCTTAAATCTAAGGAGTTCCACTTCCTCCTTCTTGATGATGGGAACTCAGGGTTGAAGGAGGTGAGGTCATCGTATGCATGACATACATTGCAGTGGGGCTCACCCTTCCCTTAGATCATAGTACAGGTGACTAATGTTACGCTCAGCCACCTGCAATTTTGGTTAGGGTTTAACACCACTAACTACAAGGTTTGCAACAAGCGCAAGCAAGTAATTCTACGCTCGAGCACTCATACCTCGGATCGTTAACAAACACCACAGACCACAAAACTTTTAACGCAAAAAACTAAAGCTATGCTCGTCCACATCCTGTAATTATGGTCGACGTCTAAAACCACCAGCTACAGGTTTTGGAACATCTCTGAGCACAAATAACTAATGCTAAGCATTAGTGCAAGTGGTTTAACGCGCTTGATCCTTTGGAGGCCTCAGGTCTAAACCTTGTTTGGTATGGTTTATGATAAAAAAAAAACACAACTTTCAGTGCAAACAACTAAAGCTACACGCGACCACCTGCAATTATGGAAGGCGTCGAAAATCACCAACTACAAGTGTCGCGATCATTTATGAGCGCAAACAACTAATACTACGCCTAGGCACTCACTACTTGGGTCCACGACGAATGCCACGAGTCACGCAATGTATAACTCAAGTAACTAATGCTACACTTACCCACTTGCAATTTTGGTCGGTGTCTAACACCACTGGCTGTAAGGGACACAACCATCTCCTAGCGCAAGAAACTAATGCTACACTTGAGCAATTGTGGCTCAGGTTGGCAAAAAATGCCATGAGTCACACAGGTCATAGTGCAAGCAACTAATACTATGTTCGAGTACTTGTATCTCGAGTCGGTGATAGACACCACAATCCACACTAATCAAATACCACATGGTGTAAGCAACCAATGCTACACTCTATCTTGAAAAATTTAGCACACTAGTGAGCCACGACACCATACGTTAATAAAATATGCATGCATAAATATCAAACCCCAAGACATAAGGCTCGTAAGCAAGATCAGAAGGACGAGATGTTGGTGGTGAATAATAACAACTAAAGGCCCACCGCGATGCTGAAGTCCAGCCGAAACAACTTCAAGGTTCAGAATAACAAGCCGAGACAAAACCGCAACCCTTAAGTTCATGGAAATTGGAACCCGCCAAGAAACCAGTTCAGGCCACCACAGAATCCTACGCAGCAGTCACCCAAGAATGATTCGACTTTGTTCCTCTGCTTCAACTGTGGCAAGTCGGCTCATATGGCACGCAAGTATCGGAAGAGGTCCAAAAACATTGCCAATGCCAGTGTGAACATGACTGAAGAACCACCGCTTATAGCGATGATATTAGAGATCAACTTTGTTGGGGGATCTACATATGGGTGGTGGGTTGACACTGGCACTTCTCGCCATATTAGTTATCATAAAAGTATGTTTAAGACATACACTGCTGCTACCAAGGATATGAAAGTGTTGATGGGGCACAATCACACTATTGGGGTTGCCGGTACTGGTACCATGGAGCTGAAGTTCACCTCTGGACGGGTCCTGACGTTGAAGGATGTGTTGCACACTCCAGACATCCGAAAGAACTTGGTCTCAAGATATCTTCTCAACAAGGCAGGTTTTTTCAAACCTTAGGTGTTGATCTTTTCACTCTTACTAAGAATGGGGTATTTGTTGGATAAGGGTATGTTGTTGATGGTATGATCAAGCTTAATGTTGATGTTGTTGCTAATAATATGAATTATTCTGCTTACATGTTGTGTTCTGTGAATGTTTGACATGCTAGACTTTGTCATGTTAATAAGCGTTTAATTCATAGCATGAGTAACTTAGGCTTGATTCCTAAGGTTTCCCTTGATGATTTTGTGAAATGCAAATTTTGTAGTCAAGCAAAAATAACTGAAACTCTACATAAATCAGTAATTAGGGATAGTGAACCCTTTGATTTAATTCACTCAGATATTTGTGAATTGGATGGAACTTTAACAATGAATGGACATCGCTACTTTATCACATTTATTGATGATTTCTCTTATTATTCGTATGTGTATTTAATGAAACATAAGAGTGATGCCTTTGATATGTTTAAAGTGTTTGTTACTGAAGTTGAAAACCAATTTAATAAAAAGATCAAACAACTTCGTAGTGATAGAGGCTCTGAGTATGAGTCTTCCCCTTTTATTGATTTCTATGCTTCACATGGTATTTTGCATGAACGTA
>JAYMTK010003919.1:0-11701 GCA_036897405.1 Pelargonium myrrhifolium | reverse complement strand
AAATTAAAAAAAAAGTTACTAGGTTAAGGTGAGAGAGTTCGTTTTTTTTTATGATGTTGTCCAGTGAAGTAAAGTGATGAAGAAGAAGAGTCTGATGAGTAATGAGGAAAATCAAGGAAAAAAAATGGGCTGAAGAATTGTAGGCCGAATAGGTTTACTGTGGGCTGGACTATTAAAATGAAAAAAAGGAAAAAATGGGCTGAAGTCTGAAGAAGGTATTGTGGACCGAAAAAGGAAAAAAATGGGGCCAAACTATTAAAATGAGAAAAATTATTGCTAGAACGGAGACTCAAACCTCCATTCTTATGGATTAAGGGAGGCACCCTAACCGCTGAGCCAAAGAACTCTTTGGTAACTTAATAGATTTCATTAGTATATATTTTCTTCCTAAAAGTCTGGCATGGGCCGCGGCCCACTACGGCCGCCCCCTGTCTCCGCCACTGACTAGTTGGGTAATATTTGGTAATCTATCTTTAAAACTGTAACCATAACATCACTCTCACTCCATTTCTTTGGAGATAGCTTTGTTAGGAAAGTTTCTACTATTGTTTCTCACTAATGATGGATGGTAACATTTCACTATGCACCATATATAGTTCATTACTATCCGTCTCTCTTAAAATGTTTTTTTTTTTTTTTAAATCTTAAACCTTAAGTCTAATTACCTTCTTTTGTTCAAAAGAACATCTAAATTTCTTTTACGTTGGAATCTAAATGGTTTCATAATCAGTGTAAGTTTATAATCAGTTTAAGTTCAGTTCTCGAAAAACTCCGAGACCAATTACCACTCTCTTTTTTCATTGCTACATTTACAAATTATTTTGTTATTACAAGGAACTAAAAACATTCTTTAACTACTAGATAATATCATATGTTAGTTTGCAAAATTAAAATATCAACCTATAACATTTTCAGATACTATATAATCCACATTAATAATGGAGGAGAATGGAAAAATAGCTTGAATGGTCATAATCATTATTGTGCTGACGATAATGAAAATGAAAAAAAAGGTTGGCCTTAGAAAACTAGTTCTTGTTTGGAGCCATCTTAATCCAAATCCATTTAATGAAGTGTGAGTGTGAATGGTTGATGGTTTATAATACAAAAAGAGGATAATACTTTTTAATTCTATAAATTATATTGATGTTGATAAAAATGTGAGCTAAAGTAGATTCCATTTTAAAGTTATTGTCAATGGACATTATATTATCATAAAATATATTTTATTTCATAAAAGAAACAATAT
Organism: Pelargonium myrrhifolium; assembly: GCA_036897405.1. Classification (NCBI taxonomy): domain Eukaryota; kingdom Viridiplantae; phylum Streptophyta; class Magnoliopsida; order Geraniales; family Geraniaceae; genus Pelargonium; species Pelargonium myrrhifolium. The sequence goes on along the minus strand of JAYMTK010003919.1, from coordinate 10,452 downwards.
ATTGGAGCATTGTATGTAGAGGATTGGTGACCAAACAATAAGAATAATATATATATTATTAGAAATAGAAAGAACAAATATATAGTAAGGTGCATTAATTGTGTTTATGTGGATGGATGAACCAACAATTGTTGTTTAATGATAAGACCAAGAGAAGAGGTCCAAATTAGAACACACTACAATTATATATTAAACAGGGACTTTCCACCAGAATGATTAGTGAAGTTTTGGTGACCATTTTATTATTCTTCCATATCTAATTAATTCTTCATATGCTACCTTTATTAATTTCTTATTCATATCTTTATTTTCTTTTATTTTTTTTATTTTGTCTTTTCAAAAGTATTAAAGTTATAGAATGTTAATTTAAGAGTCTCTTTTAACATACAATTATACAAATAGCTACACATATGAAAATCAATAACCTAATTATTAATTTATCTATGTCATTGTTGTTTCTCATGTATCACAAATGGCACTTGAGAGTCACTAACAATGTGCTTTTTGATATGTTTATTTTCTATAGTATATAAATTTTGTTGTTATCTTATGTTTTAAGATGGTGATGGTCTTCTTGTATATTTTAATGACCATTTGTCAAATTTCAAAACTTACTTTATGATCCATATGTAGTAGTATTAAATAATAATTTATATGTTTTGATTAATCTTTTCTTCCCTCTAAAGTCACCGGAATTTATGAAAAGAAGAGTTTTTTTTCCGTGAAAGTGAGGAGGAAGATAAAGGGTTTGATTTGTTTGACTAAATGGTTGGGCTAAAAATGTGTGTAACACTAGCTAGATATTGTATGGTGAAAATAAAAGAAAGTTATGTATATTCAAAGAACAAAATGAGGCAAGCATGATAAAAGATGGTCAATAAAAGTCACAAATTAAATTAATATAGCTTTGGGTAATTTGGGTTTGGAGAAGAGAGAAATGATTAAGCATGGTGGGATTTGGAATTGGAATTGGAATTGGGTCCATGGCATGCATGGTTTACCAAAAATGCTAAAGATCAATTTATTATTTATTCCAATAATGTTGATATGGTTGCTAATTTATGTTCGTCCATTCCATAGAAAAATGACAAATTTGGTTTGGTACTTGGCAAAGTCATTTGATCAAATCAATCAATCAATCTTTACCAAAACACAAAACACAATTGGGTGCTCTAACTTCTGCCTAATTAAGCTCAGCACCTTCATATGATTATGTGTATAGGGTTTTCTTGATGCTTCTGTCAAACTTTTGTGCTTTTTGGATATATTCTAATCAAATCAAAGCCCTCAACATTTTAATGAGGTGGGACATTATGCCAATTTTTTCTTTTTTAATAAATATTGTATTCTAAAGTTTGATGGTGTAATACAATAAGATCATTGGAAGTGAGGTTCTAAATTAAATTTTGTTAGGTAGATCACCAAGCATGTGGTCAACTGGTAAAGAGTTGTTTCAGTTTAACTTGAGTTCTCGAGTTCGAATTTTAAGAAATGTGACGACGTTAAAACTTGGTAGGAAGAGATTTGTCGGTTTAAATCGAATTTTGTTCGGTAGATCACCAAGCGCGTGGTCAACTGGTAAAGAGTTGTTTCAGTTTAACTTGAGGTTTCGAGTTCGAGTTCCACGAAATGCAACAGTGTTAAAACTTGGTAGGGAGAGCTTTGCCAGCCTGGTGGTCCTACCTATCTCGAATGAGGATTAGTGTGGTATATGGTTTAAAGGTGTTGATCTTGTGTTGATTGCGAGCCCACTTCGGAAAAAAAAAAAAAATTGTTCAATAGTAATGAAAAACTCTTGGTATTTTATATTTGTGTTTACCTTCAGTCACTCATCTTTGTTATATTTATACTGCATGTCTCATGTCGTTTCTACCTTCACACTCTTGTGATTCTTTTTATCTTTTTCTTTTTTTGGCTTTTGGTTGCGCTTACCAGGCTTTGCGGCAACGAGTGATCCATCCCTAACATTACTAATATCATTTACCTGATAGTTGGTTAAGAATTGTCCCAATAGTGTGTAGTTCTACTAAAAGTTCTAAGCTAACTTTTGAAGGAGTTCGAGATTTGATTCTTACTGAAGAAGCAAGAGTAAGACATAAGGAACGAGATAGTTCAACAGGACGAGGTATGTTAAATTCAATAAGATGATAACAATTCAAGAATAGAAAAAATATGTAGTGTTGAAATTATCAAAATATTGGTCACTTCAAAAATTAGCATAAGCACACAACCTTGCGTGTGATATAATAAGACCTAATTATGTCGTACACTCATTGTTGTTCGCTGCTCGTTTGAATTCTTAGTTCACTTTATGTGATATTGCACATATGTTCGTGTAAGTCGCCGTTCGAATGTGCTCATTATGTATCCACACGATAGTTCAGATACGACACACACAGTTTTGCGATCCTCCAGAATCTTAACTTCATTATTATTTGATCATCTCTTTTTCATTCTCCACATACACAATGATCTCCCACTTGTAGACTAATCACCCAAGCTATAATCTTCATGAAATGCAATTGCCTCCATTCAACTAACTACAAAGGCCAATTGAAACTATGCAAAGCTTCAACTTATCAAGCATTACCGCTTTGGTTAACATGTCTGCCATATTTTTAATTAGTTTCAAATATTTTATCGAGGGAAAACATACTATTTAATATCACTTCTCTTAGGAAGTGATACCTCAGTTGAAAGTGGTTTGTCCTACCATGAAATACAAGATTCTTTGACAAGTGTAGATTACTCTGAATATAACTATAGAATGAAGAGTTCATTTGCATAATTCCCAACTTCTCAAAAGAACCTTTCAACCTGATCATTTCTTTGTTTTCTTCTGCAATATTGACTTCTTTGGTCAATAAGATTATACTCTTTTGGAGTCTCGACATCTAACTTACTTCTGTGACTTACATTGTAAAGATGTACCTTTTATCAATTTTTCTAATTATGTGGTACACTCATTCGAGACCAAACTAATTGTTGTTCGCTACTCATTTGAATTATTGGTTCACTTTTTATGATATTACACATTTGTTCGAGTAGGTCGCCGTTTGAGTGTGCTCGCCCTGAAGGTCTTTTGCTCGTTCCACACAGTTGTTCAGATACAACACACCGTTGTGTGGTCCTCCAGAGTTTTAATTTCATTATTCTTTGGGTTACTTGTTTTTGTCTCTTCTGGACTGGATCAAATTATTGATTTGGCATATTTTCATAATATGGACTAGTTAGATCCCCGGGACTGAATTTTTTATTATTTTAACCCATTTTACCGTCACCTCAGCTGAAAATGCCACGTCACCAACTCACTTCAGATTTTTGTCCATGTCGACATGACACGTGGGTTGCCTGGACTGGACGCTTTTAGTGTTTTGACTCCCTAGACTAGACACTTTTAGTTTTTTGACACCCTGGACTGGAACTTTTTTACACTCACTTTACCGGTTGTAATCATTGAAGGCAAGGTGAAATTTGTGGTGTACAAGTTTTCCCCATTATAAAATAATGTGTCAAACTATAATATTTATATTTATAACAATTTTAAGTTCAAAAGACCAATTTATTCATGATTGTACAAAATAAGACCCAGACTAGCTAATCGGTCTATGGGTGATCTGTTAAACTAGTCGAGTACTAGTTTTTTTTTTTTTTTACAACGATAACTTGTTAAGTTCAAGTTTGCAAACTTGTATTTACTAGCTCCTTTTGAACTTGTTAGCTAGTTTGTGTCTTATTTTGTACAATCATGAACAAATTGTTCTTTTGAACTTAAAATTGATATAAATATAGATATTATAGTTTGACACATTATTTTATAATGGGAAAGAATTGTACAACACAGATTTCACATTGCCTTCAATGATTACAACCGGTAAGGTGGGCTTAAAAAAATTATAGTTTAGTGGGTCAAAACACTAAGGCCTTGTTTGGTAACACTTCTTGAAGCTCCAAAAGCTCTTACACATCAAATAAAAGTGTGCCACATAAGCAAATGGCAAAGACAAAAGTTAGACATATTGTTTGCTTTCATCTAACTTTTGGTGACTTATGCAATGATGATGAAGCTCCAAGAAGCTATTTTTTTAGCTTATGGTATGAGAAGCTGAGAGAGAATTAATTCAATTCCAATCATGCCCTTACTTTATATGAGTAGTAGTGAATATTTTTTTGTTATGGTTATGTATTTTTTAGTAATTTCATAAAATCAATTTTGACTTAAAAAATTAGTATTTAATTTAAAAGTGCTTTTTTTTACTTTTGTAAGCAAACAATCTTGACTTTTAGAAGTTACTCAAAAGCCACTTTTGACTTATGAGAAGTGTTACCAAACAAGTTCTAAAAGCATCCAGTCCAGGCAATCCACATGTCATGTCGACGTGGATAAAAGTTTGAGGTGGACAGCTGATGTGGCATTTTAGCTGACGTGACGGTAAAATGAGTTAAAATAATAATAAATTCAATCTAGGAGGGTTATACGGTCCATATTCTAAAAATAAATCAAATCAATAATTTGATTTAGTTTAGGAGAGACAAAAACACATAAGGCTTATCTTTGATCATCTTCTTTTCAAAATCCACATACACAACAATCTCCCACTTGTAGGCTAATCACCCAAGTTACAATCTTCAAGCATTACCACTTGTAGGCTAATTTTTGTATGATATTTTTTCTTATTCTTATTAAGTAGCGAAAGATTTGAATTGTTATCTTGTGTAGCGGGAAGAGAGTTCTTTACGCCAACAAAACATAAGAAATGCATATAAAGAACTAAGAAGAAACAAGACAGGTGATGTGGAAGCTTGCTTGCCTCCACAAAAGGACCACTAAATTAAGGCAAAGCATGAGTCATTCATGGGTGATGAGCAAAGCAACAATTGCACAAAAGAAAAGCAAGCAAGCGTGAGCAATGACTTGGCATGCGCATATTCTACATTCACTTTTAATACAAACAACCATTTTAGCCCTATACCTAATCCTAATCCTCTTAGTATTCACAAGTGCGCAATTTACCATAATACATACAAACAACCAAATAATGAATCAAAAGAAAGATCCTTAATATTTTTTCCAACAAACATAACATTACACGAATGAATTGATCATCAAGTGGACCCTCCAAATCCCTATATATATAACCAATTCAAGATACAAAAAATACACTTTGTTCTCCTCCTGAACAAGGGGTCCCACACCACTAATCTCCTCTTCTTCACCACTAACAAGAAACAACATCAACTATACTCATGAATCAAAGAAAAAACCAAAGGTCAAGATAAAGAACTCTCTAGCTATATATGTTTTGGGGTTTCTTGATCCCAAAAAAGGCGGGGCCCTTACACCAAGACAGTTCACAGTTCAGTACACGAGACTCTAAAAATAAAAAAAGGAGTAGCAGGGTGGGGAAAGAAATATAGAAACAGTTTTTCCCACCCTCAAGTTCATTTTGCAAATCCAAAAGATTGACATACACTACTCACACCTGACCTGATTCCATGGTTTTGTTGACCTCCAAAATTATGCTTTAAAACACAATTTGCTTTACTTCATTGGTTTCTTGCCATTGTAGAGAAAGGTAAGACTGGAGTGGACACCACCACACCAATGTGTGTGCCTGTCCTCTACCACCCAAAGTATCCCTCTCAGATCTTCCACCTTTTCATACACTAATTTGTCCTTTTTTCACTCCATTCTCTTCTCTTTTCTTCCTCCCTAATCTTCACTTCCAAAAGTAAAAGTTACTATCTTCCTTCTCTCCTTTGCTAATTCTTTTTATCCCTTCCCTGCATTTGCAAGAGATGACATCAACTATTAGAAACCATGAGAGAACAGAGAGATTTCATGCGACTTGCTTGGCATCAAAGATAAATAATACAGTAACTTGTAGAAATAACTTCACAACTTTAGCAAGTATAAGTAACTTGGATTTTAATGTACATAAAGCAATAATAATTTTAAAACTGGCTTGATTGGGCTCAATTAGTGAATCAATCTTATTCTTGTGCGATTCAGGATCATGCTCAAATATTTATCTTTCCGTCAAAAAAAAAAAAAAAACACGACACATCATATATATCAGAGTATATAAGTCGGAATGATATGTTTTCTCCAATGGGTTTTACATTTATCAATCAAGTATTTTGAATGGCAGAGTTGGGGCACAGGAATATGGTAGTGGGCAACAATGTCAGTGAGATCTTTTGAAATTTGAGTCCATGTTTTTACTTTCTCTCTTTTTCAAACAAACAGAAACAACCCTATTACATTTTACTGTCTGTCCCCTTTATTTACCTAACTATTTCTTGACAAAAGTCTGTTCTGTTGGGAGGTGAACTTAACAAGAGACACTTTTTTGCTGCTCTCAATGCCACTACTATTTCTCAACTTTGGCTTTCTCTCTAGCTCCCACTCAATGGTTGAAGACAGTTATTTATGTTTGCAACCTAATTTTTACTTTTAAGTCAAATTAATGAAATAATGACCACCACATTAAAGTTTCACACTTTGTGAGAGGGGAGTGATCCAATAGATCCATAATTTTATTTTGTCACAACCTTATTGGTAGCTTAGGCTTCTAGATCTCTCTCTCTATTTACACACATATACAGTAAGACTAAATATATTATATTTATATACAGTAAGCCCTTAAATTTAAGTCAATTATCAGGTAAGACTTTAGAAAAGAACACAGGAAGAGATGGAAACCTGCTGAAATCTGACTAAAGAGATGTAAAAATTGTGGAGAGGGCATTGAAGACAGAGAAAGAGACAGGAGAGATGTGAAAATACAGAAAAGCCCTTGACACAGAGAGGTATAATTTCAATGTGACATGCTGAGCAAAGGTGGAGGATGGTCGTTGGTTCCTAGGCCATGAAGAAGGACCACATGAGCAAAAGAGAAGCTTGTCTAAATGGTCAAACCATACTCTCTTTCCGGACTACGGATGCTCCTTTGGTTGGGCACCCACAAATCTTAATGACTACTTTGATTTCCTCCCAAATGACCAAAACATCCTTCCAAGATAACCAAACAACCCTTAAAACCTATTTCAAGAATCAGTGTCGGTGGACCGACAAGAAGGAGATTGTGGGGAAGGGGATATCTTCCTCACGTCCCCTGTGTTTCATTGAATCTTGTAGTCTTGTGTTAAATAGTAACCGGTTGTTCAGGTGTTGATCTTTAGAAAGAAACTATGGAAGAGAACAAAAGGACAAGTCCAAAGGTGAGGACACAGATTCTGACAAGTGACAACAAGTCCAGACCTAATTTAAGCAGTACAATAAATTAGACATATGATACCAAATGCACTGTGAATGTAGGTTATTATCTCTAAAGTTTCTGATGAAGAAACGCCTCAAGTCAGATGACTCACAAATTCGTATAAAAGTATATATGGATGATACGCATCCTCTATTTATGTGTCAATACTTAAACTTTCTGTTTGGTGAAGAGTTCTTTTCAAAGTGGAAAAAAATGTGATCAAATGGACATTTGGGTTGAATTGTAACAACGAAACAACAATCTCTTTTGTGCATATGCAAAAATGGCAGGCTCAGTTGTTTACCAGTTGAGAAAATAATCTTGCTAGTACAATGTTTAATTCATATAGGCCCACTTAGATGCTTTCTTTCAACAAATGATGTGTGCATACGAATGAAAGCAAAAGCTTACCTGTTTCTTTTGGTTGAATTCTAATTTTTGCTGAGAATAGGCCTAGCTAGGTGGTTCTAGGTGTTGCCTGTTTGAAAGCAACAGTGGGAGCTATTCTGCAACTCCTCCTCTGATGCTCTTGCACAAGTTCGCCAGCAAACCAGTCGAGTTTCTCGAAATTGCTCTGCTCTGCTATCCGTTTACCTCCGAAGAGCACAGATTCAACATTCTTCTGCTTCAGCATCTCCTCGGCTATTCCCATCAACATCTTTACATTGTTGGGACTTGGATCTGTATCCACATTAGGCCCACAGCATCCCAAGCTCGACCCAGTTGCCTGTCATTCAAGAATTGAATTGAATTGAATTTCATTAACCACATGTGCTTTAAGGAATTGACTTTGCATCTTCGGAGTTATGATCTAAGAAGAAGATAACCCACACACCCTTACATCATCACTACACATACATAACCCTGTTAGAATTAGTCAATTTGATTAGACAAATGTGCCTTTTAGGGAATTGACTTTTCGTATTTGGAGTTATGAACCAAGAAGGTAACAACCCACACACCCATAAATAATCACCATACATAATCCTATCGGAAATAGTCAATTTGTTGAAAGTTCAAAATCACGGACCTGAGTCACTCAGGCCCCCACAAAAGCAATGAACTTTTTATGCAGCTTAAGGAATCATAATCAAGAATAATTGGGGGGAAAAAGTGCAAGAATTGCATAATGCATTAACAAATTTTGGTTGCATGACTAAGACACAAGGGAAATGATATCACAATATACCTAAAAGCACAAAAAGCCAAAGAAAATGTCCATGACACAAAGTACCCTACTTGACTAATTCAATTCAAGAGGGTGCATCAGATTGCTTCCTCAGTGCTTTCTACATAGCTTCTTCAGAACAGCAAGAACCCTATATCAATATGTGCTCCCATCTTGTTTTTCCCTTCATGCACCCCACTAACCAGTGAAAGCACAAACATAGCATATCATGTTCCAGAAATTGGTGTGCAGGGAATTGAAAATAGGAACTAGCCACATAGGACAGTAAAGATCATTAGGTTCCTCTGTATTCAGCTAAAGGATACACCCAAAGTTGAGGAAAAACCCAACTTGCTTTTTGTAGATTTTGGTGTCCCAACATTAAAGATGGTAAAAAGAATAGGAAGCTCAGTGGCTTGGCCAAGTTGATGCATTGACAGCCCATAAAGAATGCCATAACTAGCGGTAAAAATAAAGACCTAAGTGGAATTATGAAAACCGCGTCTTCCCACTCTAGCTTATATATGAATTCAACTCCCTTGGTGACCACTCAGTCATAAATATCCCACTTCCACCAAATCCAAACACCACCTCCTCTCCTCACTCCATTCCTATCTACTTACTGCAAAACAACAAGCTCAGGAAACCCCAAAAGAAAAATAAAGCCCACTCCAATGAAAAATTGGGTGCACAAGCAGACAATCATAATAACTGATGCTATTAAACTCATCAGTTTGGAATTAAATTCAGTCCCCCACATCAGAAACTGAACCAATAACAGCAAATTTTACAGTCCTAAATCAACAAACACTTGTGGTAATCTGGCTTGTGGGTAAGGAAACCCTATTGGCCCATTGCTAACTTGTATACACTCATGAACAAATGAAATGCTAAACCATCCCAGCTACTACTAGCTCTAGCTCCATTATATTGCTACCAATGAGCTAGGGAGTGTCTTGAGACACTCTGCATTTCCTCTGCTACCTGTCAGCGAACACAGGCCACAGGAAATTGAAATAACACTAGTTGCTACTACTAGAAACAAGAACTGGCTTCAGTGTCCCTCCAATCCATCAGCCAGCGATTTAATTGCATGGAACCCAAATATGGGCGCACATTAGCTGTAAACATCACAATCTATTTACTGTGAATCACCCCAAGAGTAGAAGACAATTTTTTGCTTACCACCCTCCAGCCTGGCCAACCCCAGAATTGTGCCAAAACAAAGTTTTGAAACAAAACCCCAAAATAAGCTCAAATAGTTTGATATTTGCCCATACCCTCATTTTTGTAGATTCAGTCTCTAATTAATTAGAGTTTATTACAGTACTTTTTTATCTGATCCTATAAAAAATAAAATGAATATCAATGAGCCGTACCTGAATCCTGACGTAATCGCAGCTCCGGCACTGACCGAAGGCCATGGCCACCGAGTGGTCCACCAGGTCCGCCGAGCCATCGCCGGAGATTCGGGCCATGGGGCGAGCCCAATGCTTGGCCTTCCAGTTCTTGACCTCATCGTAGTCGTAGCTCACTTCTAAGAGCTGACCGGTCCCGAGCGAGAGCACCAGTAGGTCCTCAACTCCTCGCACGAACGGGAACTCCTGTTTGTTGTGCAGCACGTGCGTGATCGCCGCCGCCGTCGGGTTGCTCATGGCCAGTCCTCCGTCCACCGCAACGCACCGGGTCTGGCCGTCCACGGACCGCATTTGGACCGGCTCCAACACGCCCGGGTCGGCCGACGTGGCGCGGCACACCTCCCACAGTTTAAAATCGAAACTGTCGGTCTCGAGCGCGTCGGCTCTGGAGAAAAGAAACGGCGCCGTACTGGACAGGTCGTAGCACGGTATCAGCACCGGCTTCAGCGTGTCCTTCAGCGTCAGGACGCGATTCTTCTCCGTGAACGCCTCCTTCACCGCCTTCTCCAGCCCGGCGGTGGACGCTCCGGCGCCGGACCGTCCGTTGATTAACCGCCGGACGAGCTTCCCGCCGGTGGAGCTCGAGCCGGAGGCGGAGGAGCGG
>JAYMTK010003918.1:0-11702 GCA_036897405.1 Pelargonium myrrhifolium | reverse complement strand
GTAGCCTTATATTAAATATCAAAGTTTATAATTCAAAATTATTTTTATGAAATGACTAAAAAGTACATAAGTATAAAAATAATAAGCACCACAAATCATAAAGTAAGGGCATAATTGAAATATGATTAATTCGCTCTCTACTTCTCATGCCATAAGCTAAAAAAAATAGCTTTTTGAAACTTCACTATCATTGCATAAGCCACCAAAAACTAGATGAAAGCAAACAATGTGTCTAGCTTTTGTCTTTGTCATTTGCTTATGTGACACATTTTTATTTAATGTGTAAGAATTTTTGGAGATGTAGTAGTGTTTTAAATAAAAGAAAAAAAATACATGTGTCAGTTTTTGATTGGACAAAAAAAAAACCATAAGGGCCGACCCTAAACAAGTACATTTCCTTCATTGTAATTCATGCAAGAGTCCCTCTTACATTTTGGTTTCCCAAGAAAATGGAGTCTTGGGTTGTGGATGCTCTTACTGCCCATCTGACATAGAGTCATTCAACACACACATAATTATATTTGGATGGACAAACAAATTTGTTAAAATAAATTCAATGAACCAAGTACATAATTATATGATATGTCGTGTTATTGTTATTTTGAATTAGCTTAAGCCATATACTTTATATTTGTTGCATATATAGACAAATCGGCCAGTCGCCTATGAAAGAATATTCAACTAGTTCAGTCACTTCATGGCTCATTTGGCTTGCCTGAAATGAAACAACTTTCAATGGTTCAAAAGAGGATCCCTAAGTCCCTTTTCAGAAAATTCAAACTCTCTTTCTTTATTGGACGTTCCTTTGCGCATGGGTCGACTAATTATCAGTGTAGTTTGGAGCAATGGTTCGTTTTCCTTTTATTTGAAAAAGAAACACTATCTCCAATCCTTCTTTCTTTATATTTAGTTCTTTCTTTTAGAAATTTGAAGAGTGTCCAATTTCCTGATCGACTTCAAGGCTCAGCGGGGTTGTCACTTTGTGAATAGAATCTTTAATTTAATTAATTCTCTTTGAATATCAAGGTAACAAACTTGTAGTGTTGACAATTTCATTAAGATGAAAACGAAACTAAATAAATGTTAGAATACATCTATGGACTATGACATCATCATTTGTATTTTTGAGCTATACAAGAGAGGTATCTCTCTCCTTTAACTCAAAACACACATCATATGACTTAGTGAGATTTGAACCTACGATCTTTCACATGAAGAAGTGTGTTTTGACTTTTGACCACTAAGTCATCTCTTGGGGACTCATCATTAATTTGATGTCCATAAAAGATTACTCCTTCCTAATAATGGTAGTGTGAAACAACTATTATTAGAGCAAATGTTTTAAAACCTTTGATCATTTGATAGTCTTAGGTTCGAACCCTAATTGTTAAGCTTGCTCACAACGTATTAGACAAAAAAACATGTTCATATGAGAGCAACAAATATTCTTACTAGAAATCTTCTTGTAAAACATTATTTGTAATATTCTTGAATTCATAATCCAAATTTGTTAATAGAATTATTCGATATTTTATGAAATCAATTTTACAGTTTTTTTTTTTGTGTGCGTGCGCGTTATCAATTTAAGTTCAAAGTGTTAGTGCTATAATTTTTGTTATTAAAAATGTTTTCAAATTGACGTGTAATGTTAATTTGAATAAAAGTTACATGACACTGTACTAATGTGATTATCACCGACTACAATGCGAAAAAAATAAATAGAAAGAAGATGTCTAACGATTAGAAAAAATAAAATTTAAAATTATGAATTAAAATCAAAATTTTGTCAAATCCAAAAAACAAAATCGGTTAACTCATAAATAATGACGCGGAGATTATTTACCATTTATAACATGTTACTTGGATGAAAATAAAGATTAAAGAAGCAAAATTTGAAACTAAAGTTAAAATTTTGCGAGTACATACAAAAACAAAACCGTTTAAACCTTAATAAAAAGAGAGAAATATTTTATTTTGTACAAGTAAATGTTGGAGCACGAGTGGACAGGACAGGACAGGTGAACTGGAAGAGCGAGCGAAACCCAAAATATCGTGAAATTGAACGAGACGTATCCATACCCATCCATGCACACGTAAAGACAAAACTGCCCTTGGCTACATAAAAAGGACAATTCAATAGTAGAAGAAAACAGAGAAGAGACAGATTATTGTCATTTGTCAGTGCAGAAAGAGAGAGAAGAAGGAGAAGAGAGAGCAAGCAAAACACCAACGAGAAGCTCTGCTTCAGCTGCTCCTCTTCTTCTTTCTCCTTCTCCTCCATTTCCATCATCCTCATCTCCAATTTGATTTAAATTATTCATTTCTATACAGATCCCTCTCCATACTCCAATCCATTTTCTTCCTCCTCCTCACGAGCACCGAAAATTGAAGATTCCGAATCATCCACTATAATAAGACAGAATAATTAAGATTCCTCTGTTTCTGTTCACGCATCTGTTGTGTGTTGTTTTTGTATGATTCCTCCTCCTGATTGATTCTGGTGGAGGTGAGTTGCTGAGTCAACTCGTCGCGAGCTCGAATGGGTTGCTGTGCATCGTCCTGCTTGAAGGAACGGTACAAGGGAGAAGACAAGAGCCAGAGAAGCAGCGGAAACGGAGGAGGCCAGGGCTTCACCGACGGCGTTTCGGACTTCAAGGAGTACTCGCTCGCAGACCTCAAGGCTGCGACTAACAGCTTCAGCTCCGACTTCATCGTCTCCGAGAGCGGCGAGAAGGCCCCCAATGTCGTTTACAAAGGCAGCCTCCAGAACCAGGAGAATCGCCGCTGGATCGCCGTCAAGAAATTTCCCAAATTGGCCTGGCCCGATCCTAAACAATTCGCGGTACGATTGTTTCCCATTTTGATCCTGATTCGTTTCCATTTTATAGGGTTCTTGTTCATTTGTCGTCTTATTGTTTTTCTTTTCGATTGTAGGATGAGGCGTGGGGTGTTGGGAAGCTGAGGCACAAGTGGATTGCGAACTTGATAGGGTACTGCTGCGATGGTGACGAGAGGTTGCTTGTTGCAGAGTACATGCCCAACGATACCCTTGCAAAACATCTCTTTCATTGTATATGTTTGTTGCTCTGACCTAGCTCTGTTGTTATTTGATTTAATTTTCTCCTAATTCAGGTTTATTGGATTAGCCTTGGTAATGTTTCTAATTTGGTAAAATTAATTGATGCCTCATTGGGCCAAGCCTTAATTAATTGTTTCTGTTTGTGGACACATTTTGAGTTCCTGTGCAGTTTTGGAAATTTGGTTTTGCTGCTAGTGTTTATGTCACTGCTATGTCACTAGTTAAAGTAGGAAAGTTGTGGAAATACCTCATAGAGCCAGATAGTTCTGAGTTTGGGACATGTTGAGGAACACTTATGAAACTTAAAAGGGAAATTTCAAAAAAATTTAATGCTAAGCATAGCATACTCCCAAATGCAAATTTATTGACCAAACCACCATTTTTGAAATGAAAACCACTCTAACTTGGCCAGCCTCTTAGCCCTAACTGGATTTTATAGTTTCAGCGAGAGCCTTCATATTTGTATCTGTAGCCATTTTATTGATTTAAGATTGAATCTTTCATTTCTATATTTGTTACCTTTATTACCCAGCTTAACTGCAAATGTATCCTGCGGTTTGTTCCTCTAGTTTGATATGTTGATTGTGAGAATAATATGATTTTCTTACTTACTTTGCAGGGGAGACGCAAACTATTGAGTGGGCTATGCGCCTAAGAGTTGCTTTATATATTGCCGAGGCTTTAACTTATTGTAGCGTTAATGGTCGTCCATTGTACCATGACTTGAATGCGTATAGGGTTCTCTTTGATGAGGTATGATTTTGAATCTCAATTTCTTAAGCTGTAATTGTAGTTATTATGTAATGTGAAACTTGTTTGACATCTGTTTATCCCGACTTTACTTTTAGGTTGAAATGGTTGACAAGGTTTTGGTGCATGATTTTTGCAGAATGGTGATCCTCGTCTTTCATGTTTTGGCTTGATGAAAAATAGCAGAGATGGAAGAAGCTATAGCACAAATCTTGCTTATACTCCTCCTGAGTATCTTAGAAATGGTAATTTCTGATCCCATAGTAATTCGAATTATTATTTATCTTTACATGTGCATGTAGTTTAGTTGTCATGAAGCAGCATGCCTGTACGATATAATTCCATGTGTTATGTTAATTTTCAGTCAAACATAGAGAGTAGAATCATCATTTGTCACCATAAGTAAATTATTGAGAAATACTTCATAGAGTAACAAAATTTATGTGTTCATTCTAGGAAGGGTCACTCCAGAAAGTGTCATGTTCAGCTTTGGGACCGTCCTTTTGGATCTTCTTAGCGGAAAACACATTCCTCCAAGTCATGTAAGTATTCAACTGTGCTTTTACTTTGTATTTTGATCTCTGGTCATATACTGAAGTGAACCTATGATCTCATTGTTAAAAGTAGCATAATTTAATTGGGTCTTATTTTGAAGTACCAAATTACTGTGGACCATAAGTTGAATTGTATTGATCTGCAACCTGCAATTCTTGGAATTGTGACTTGCCTATCTTTATCATTATCCGGAATTTCAGGAGTTTGACCTTATATTTTTCTTCTTTTTCTCTACGTTCGAGACAATAGATAACTTTATGTGGGACTGCTGTGGAGAAATGTGTTCTGTCACAGTTCTCTTCTGCAATTTGTAAGGGAATAAAGTTTGGTGACATTGGTCACTAATACCAATATGTTGATACTCATGAACTAAGTTGTAAACTGTGTGGTCAGATGCTGATCTGGGACATATCTATTATCTGAGCTCAATAAGGAAAAATGGTTTCTAAACATCTTTATATATTGATCAATTAGCTTAGTTAATGAGATATTAGATATGTATGCCAATTGCTCCCAATTGTTGTATGCTTAATTTAATGCTATAAGAGTGTTGAGTGAGATTGCACATATGTTGAGATGAGTTTGCAATATGTGGTGAAAAGGAGTATTCAATGAAAATCAAGGAAGTTTGATTTAAAGTTGCAAATTGTGTGACTGATGATATCGTTAACATGGACTTTTAAAGAATATGGATTTATTGCAAGTCATTTACACGTGAGGCCAGGATTTGGTTAGCAAGATACTATACTGGTAAAAGGAGGCATTTCAATATATTCTCATTGGGGTGATCATTTTCAGAAGATAGAGATAAAAGTGTGTAAACCACAATCATGCTGATGTACTTTTCAAGTGCAAACTGAATTATAGTTACTATTTGCAGAACTTTTTTGTGGCAATTAATCCGTTCTTAATGTGTCTTTAGGCTCTCGATATGATACGGGGAAGAAATATTCTTCTGTTGATGGATTCACATTTGGAGGGTCACTTTTCAACTGAAGAAGCAACCACAGTTTTTGATCTTGCTTCGCGATGCTTGCAATATGAACCCAGGGAGCGACCAAGTACGAAAGACCTTGTTGCAATACTTGCTCCACTGCAAAATAAGTCTGATGTAAGTGCATTTTTCTCTTCGTATGTTTCTATTACATGGTTTTTATATCCACAATCTCAATTCCTGCTAGATTGTTCCATGAAGTATTCATTTCATACTGAGGGAGGGCATTTGTTCTTTAGGTCATTGTCAGGGTAGGGAAGGAATTTAAGCTTGTTTCCAGAAAGTATACATCTCACACTGAAGTTGTTTATTAGGGATGGGCATTTAATCCTGGCTTCATAGGACCTGGTTCTGTTCTAGTGAGTGTGGGAATGATGGGGTGTAGGACAGGTTTGGGATTCACAAGTGCTGCCCCAACTCTGGTTGGGTTGGGAACATAATTTCATTCTCTGTTGCACCAACTTTCCCATACTCATATTTGCTCAACATTATGTCTTACAGTCAATAAGTGCATTTGTATGAAGTATTCTAAATTTTTGCAAATATATATTCTTCTGCCACGATGAAGAAAGACTAGCAACAGCTTAAGATGTGGAAATGATGCTAGAGTATATGAGCATTAGATTTCAACTGTATCAAATGTGATCACTCAGAAAAATTGTGGGACTGCTGGACTTAGTACCAATTTTGCATTTGTTTTCACAATAGCACTTTGTATGTCAAAACATCTTTCGATGCCAACCTGGTATACAGATGGACTTTCAAAGTCTAAACTACGGCATAAGGTTATGAATAGGTTATAGCACTATTATGCACTTTTTAGCTTCAAGATTAGAGGGGCTGAGGGCCCCTAGATCGACGTGGAGTAGACTTCACTGATACTAATCTACTTCTTCATGTCTCTCATCTCTCATCTCTTTAGTTCTGATGTGCATTTGTTACATGCTCTTGTTTCTTGATAACCTTGATGGATGTGCCTTAGTTTTAGCTCTTCTATTGTCTGCATGAAAGGAAAGGCGTAACATTTAGTCAGAATTTGAGACTTCATACTTATTTCAGGTTCCCTCTCATGTGATGCTGGGAATTCATAAGCAACAAGAAGCACCTCCAACTCCTCAACGACCTCTGTCTCCAATGGGTGATGCCTGCTCACGGATGGACCTCACAGCAATCCATCAGATTTTAGTACACACACACTACAAAGATGATGAGGGAACTAATGAGGTAATTGAATTGTATTTTGTATATACGTCGCTGATTTGTATATGGAGATTTATAGTTGTACTAAAATCTTCCTGTTCATGTGGATTGGTTCAGCTGTCTTTCCAAGAATGGACCCAACAAATGAGAGACATGCTAGAGGCAAGAAAGCGTGGGGATTTGGCATTTCGAGACAAGGATTTTAAAGCTGCAGTAGACTGCTATTCTCAGGTTTGTTGCATTTCTATACGGTTTCTGGTGGGTTGGTCATTCCTAAATGTGACAGGGCCTTAATTCTGTTAAACAACAAATAGTGTAATGGTTATCCTGTTTTGAACACCCACCATTAGGCCTGAGAAACTAGAAATGATTGCATTCGATTGATAACCTCCTAGTCTTAGCATATTCTGTTTTACATGCAGTTCGTAGATGTTGGAACAATGGTATCCCCAACTGTATATGCACGAAGAAGTCTTTGCTATCTCCTTTTAGATCAAGCAGATGCTGCTCTCCGAGATGCAATGCAAGCACAATGTGTGTACCCAGACTGGTCCACAGCATTCTACATGCAGTCTGTTGCCCTCGCCAAGCTGGACATGCACAAGGATGCAGCTGACATGTTGATCGAGGCTGCTTCACTTGAAGAGAAGAGGCAACGAGGTGGTAGAGGGTCTGGATAATTATTCTTTTGTAGCTGCTTCTTAATAGTAGTTGTCATTGTAATGGTTTATGTATAATTGGAAATGGGGAATGTTGCTTTCATTCAAGATGTACATGGAGAGGGAGGGGCATTCTTGTTCTTCTCTTCTGCACAAGCCATGCTATTTTTTCTGAATGAAATATATAAATTTTCTAATTTGCTTGGTGTATTGACTTTAGATACTAAAAATGCAGTGCTGTAACTGTGTAAGCCTTTGGGACTACACCTGCCATTTTGGTTGTTTGTACATTAGCTTTCTTTCTTGCAAAAACTATGGTTCAAGCAGAACTGGAGTGAGACAAAATAAAGAAGCTATTCAATAACCCAAGTTGAAGGCTAGATAAGTAGTTATATGGATAGCTATTTACTCTGTATTTTTTTCTTCTGAATTTGATACAACAGTTAAGTCACAAGTGGGTCTTAATGTATACATGTATACATGAAACTTATACAAGATAATTCATTCAAAGGTGGTGCATTTAGGCAACAAAGAGCTCGGCTTTACCATCGATAAAGAGGCTCATGAACTCTTCCCCATCGACGGTTTCTTTCTCCATAAGGAGCTGAGCGAGCTTATGCAGGATGTCAATGTGGGTTGTAATGATTTGAGTTGCCCTCGAGTATGCCTTCTCTACCAGCTCCCTCACCTCTGCGTCTACTACATCAGCCGTTGCCATGGAGTACTCTTTTTGTGACGACATCTGCAATTTAATCATATTTAGTTGGCATTGGATCAAATGACGTGAGCAGTGCAAAAAGAAACTATTCAAACCGAGCAAGCACACCCATAAGATACCTGTTGACCCAAGAAGGGATTTCCACCAGATCCGCCGATTGCAACTTGTCCAATCTTTTTGCTGAACCCAAATCTCTCAACCATCTGCCTTGCCACCCGTGAAACTTGCATGAAGTCATTTGATGCTCCTGTTGTCACATTCTCCTGACCAAAGATTACCTCCTCTGCAACTCTGCAATCAAAATGGAGGTTATATGGCATATTCAATAAGCTTAATATAGTGACACTATATAAGCATCATATATGTTTTATTAGGATGAGTGAGAAACACACCTTCCACCAAGTGCCACAGCCATCTGATTCTCCAGGTAGCTTCTACTGTATAGACCAGACTCTAGCCTTTCTTCACTTGGAGCAAAAAAGGTAAGACCACCAGCTTGGCCCCGAGGAATGATGGAAATCTTGGCAACGGGGTCGTATTCTGGCATAAGAGCACCAACCAAAGCATGCCCAGCCTCTGGAATAATTGCATCCACATTGTTAAGATCTAAGATATTAAACAATCACAACAGAGTACTGCAGACTGTTAACTATAATTTATTCACCGTGATAGGCGACTAATCTTTTCTTCTCCTCTGACACGACAGCATTCTTCTTCTCGGGTCCAGCAATAATCCTCTCCAGGGCATCAGATATTTCATCTTTGCTAATTTCTTTGAGGTCACGCCTAGCTGCAAGTATGGCTGCTTCATTCATAAGGTTTTGTAAATCAGCACCAGTGAAACCTGGAGTTCTCCTAGCAATCTTTTCAAAGTCCACGTCCTTTGCTAGGGCCTTTCCTCTAGAGTGCACCTGCACGCAAATTATTGAAATTAGTATACAAACTAAAACATTTTGGGACTCTTGTCCCTAGTTGTATAAAAACTTCTAGTAATACATTTATAATGCAAGCCCAGCGATTGAACAACAATAAACAATAAAAAGAAAAGAGAAGCAACTAGACAAATTAGCATCCAACTTGCACTACTCTTGTTGACATATCATGAATAAAAAAATAGGATAAGTTAAATCTCATCAACCTGTGCTTTGTAAGAATTGATAGACATGAAGTGTAAAAGGAAGGGTTGCATAAACTACTTTCTACTTCAGGCTACTAAAGCACACCCCAATATGCCATTGTATTGAAGTTGTTCGCAGAAGCAATAGCAGGATACAGTTCAACTCCGGGGAGTACTAGATAAAATACATTTCTCATCTAAGGAAATGGTAACTCACATGATCTCCAGTGAAAATGTTGAAGAACCAACTGAACAAATATCCATATTTGGCTCCCTCAACCCCATAATACATGTTCACATAGAAACTTTAATTTGTATTCGATGTTCTCCAATCTTAGATTGCCAACTACTCTATTATGGTTATTTATCACTCGTCTATCTCTCCAGTCATAGTCTTAATAGATAAACAGAACATGTTGGACCCATTAGTTAATTAAGAACATTATTTAAAGCAAAAGAACATAATGCACAAAAGGGCAGTGTTATGTTTCCTTAAAACCTCACCTGAAGGATTCTAACTCTACCGGCAACATCAGGCCTGTCCACTGTAACCTGCCTATCAAACCTTCCAGGCCTCAACAATGCTGAATCGAGAACATCGGGCCTGTTTGTAGCTGCCAACACTATAACACCTGAATTGCCCGAAAACCCATCCATTTCCGTCAAGAGCTGATTGATAGTTTGCTCTCTTTCATCATTCCCACCACCAAGACCTGCTCCTCTCTGCCTCCCCACTGCATCAATCTCATCAATGAACACAATACAAGGTGCCTTGGACTTGGCCTTCTCGAACAAATCCCGAACTCTGGAGGCACCCACTCCCACAAACAACTCCACAAACTCCGAAGCTGCACAAGAGAAAAACGGCACACCAGCTTCACCAGCAACGGCCCGGGCCAACAGAGTCTTCCCGGTACCGGGAGGCCCGACCAAGAGACACCCTTTCGGAATTTTAGCTCCCAGAGCTGTGTACTTATCTGGATTCTTCAAGAAATCCACAACCTCTTGCAATTCCAGCTTTGCCTGATCAGCTCCAGCAACATCAGCGAAAGACACACCGGTCTCCGGAACTTCCTGGAACTTGGACTTGGACCTCCCGAAATCCATCGGACCCCCGAGCCCGCCGGGGCCTCCAGGCCCGCCCTGAGCCCGGCGGAAGAGGAAGAACAACCCAGCAAAGGCGATGAAGGGGAAGAGCAAATTCCCAATGAACCCCAATAATCCATTACTAGTATCACCCTCGGAGACCGAAATGTCCACCCCATTCATCGCCAAAATGTCGATGAGGTCCGGATCGTTGGGGACGGTGACGGAGGCACGGCGGCCGTCGACGGCGGTCAGCTGGAGGACAGAACCGTCCTTGCTGAACCTGACCCTCTCCACCTTGCCCTTCTTCACTGCGCTCAGGAACTCGCTGTAGCGCCATTGCGACCCTTCAGGGAGGTCGGAGTTGGACTGGGGTTTCGGGGCTGTGAGGAGAAGATTCTGACCGAAAGGAGACGAATTGGAGGGACTGGATTTAGTGGCTTGGGCTTCGATAACGGGCGCGACGGTGGGTGACGTGGCGGTGGCGGGGTCGAGGTCGAGGGCGAGAGCTTGTGGAGCGGTGGCGGCGAGGGAGGAGAAGATGAGGGCGGCGGCTAAATTGGCCTGAGATTGGTTGTTCTTGTCGGAGGAGGACTCGGAATTGGGTTTGTTGCGGAGGATGGAGTGGGTGATGAAGAGCTTTCTCTTGGAGTAGAAAGAGAAGGGGAGAGAAGAAGAAGAATTGGTGGTTTTGGGGGTGGGAGGAGAGATGAGGAGTCTGTTGCCGGAGAAATTAGAGGAGAGCAATGGGTTTGTGGTTGTTGAAGAAGCCATTCGGTGTGTGATCAGATCAGTGATGTGGTGGTCGCTGCTAATGAACAGAACAGAACAGAACAGCTCGGAGATGAGCCAAGCAATATCAACCAGAAACGAATGAAGATATCAGTTACTATTATAATACTAATATTTGGAATGTTATTTATTTTTATTTTAAGTTTTTGTGTTATTTGGGTTGGGCTACGTGTTCACTGCAACGTCCAAGTGAGCCCATCGCCACAAGCAGAGTTTGTAATTGTAATTGTAATTGTAGTGTTGTGGTTCTTGAGTTGAGTCCCTCCATGATGGTCTTTGTGGTTTTTGAAGTGTACACACTAACACAACAAACCAAAGACCAACGTACACCACTACCTAATGAAGCGTGCAACTTTCAAACTCCAATTTCATCTTTTTGGAAAAACATGTACAGATTTTGTCAATCTTAACATTGTTCAAAATTTTTTTTTGAAAGAAAGTAAATGATTCTATTAATTAAAAGGGACAGTGCCCAGATTACACAAATGACGTTCTAAAGGACCCCATATCAACGTACTGTCTACTATGAACCCGACTAATCGACACCCATAATAAACTTCCTGAGCGTAGAGCAAGCTCAGCTGTAAGACACCCCCTTTAATCAATTTTATTCCATCAGTTCCTTGGACCCATGCCCGTAAATCGTTCCGGTTGCCCCTCCAACCGGCCATACCATTAACTAAAGTCAAACTAAGAAACAGAAAAAACAAAACGAAACTAACAAAATAAAAACGAGAAACAAGTGACCAAAA
>JAYMTK010003917.1:0-11702 GCA_036897405.1 Pelargonium myrrhifolium | reverse complement strand
GCGCATCCTCATGCCTATGCGCACGCCCGCGCCCTCGCGCACATCCGCGCCCGTGTGCGTTCTCGCACCTCCGCGCCCGTGCGTGTTCTCGCACCCGAGATTATCCAAGCACAAAGGATCCCATCCGCGCATATCTCGTGCTCAGATGCACCCACGCATGTCTCGCACTCAAGTGCATTCGCGCATGACTCATGCCTGAGCGCATCCATGCGTGTCCTGCGCCCAAGCGCGTCCGCGTCTGTCTCGCGCCATAGAGTGTTCATGCACCAGGGCACCAATCCACGCGGCTTCGCCTATGCATGTCTCGCGCCCAAGCGCATCCGCACGTGTCCTACACTTAAGCGTATTAGTGCATGTCTCACGCCCGAGCGCATTCGTGCATGTCACGCACCCAAGCGCATCTGCATATATCTCGCGCCCAAGAGCATCTGTGCAAGTCTCACGCCCGAGCATATCCATGCATGGCTCACGCCTGAAAGCCACCACGCTTTCCTCGTACCCAAGCGCACCTGCGCACGCTCGCCTGTGCATGCGCCCTCACCCATTCACATCCTCACCCTCGCGCATCTGCCCAAGGCCCCATGCGCATGAAAATTTGACTATGTGTCGAAGTGTCGGGCCCAATTTGGAGGAGCTCTCCTAAGCTCTCCACCATGACATTAGCCCAAACGCGGAATCCGAACTAACCTCGATCGGGACCAAGTTCTGGTACTTAGAAGAGTTGACCCCTGGTGGAGTGTGAGGACCAAAGGGCCCTACGCGAACCCCCTTGGAGGATCGTTTGTGAAAACACAATAAAGCTAAATGGTTACAAGACCGTGACATTACTCCAACGTGATTTCGATAAATCAAAATCGCTCGGAGTGGGGGGCAACTGATTTGCCATAAAAAATCAGAAATATTTTCGACCAATGAGAGACGGACACGTGGCTCCGTCAATCAAGCGAAAGACGGTTAGTACTCGGGTCGGACCCTGGGTTCGAGCTCCAACCCACCGAGCAAGAACGGGTCTTGCTAGCGAGTGAGCTCAAAAGAGTTTTATCCCCACGAATGCACATAGACCTTGCCCGAGCAAGGCCGTGGCATACTTTGGACAAACCTCGGTCGAATAATCGGAATCGGATCGGTAAAAGACCGTAATGGTCCAAATTCAAAACCTCCAAAAATATTCAATATTGAGCTCATATTGAAGAGAACAATGCAATACAATTGATTCAACTCAATTGTGATGGTGCTTGCAAAGGGAACCCGAGGAGGGCGTCAATTGGGGGGTGTCTTCCAAAACGATGCTGGAAATTGGTTGTTGGGTTTTTCGGGTTTCATTGGTATATGTACTGTATCAACTGCTGAAATAGAAGCTTTGCGCTCGGGGTTGCAATTGCTTGGTCTCAAGGTTGGAAAAAATCTCAAGGTAGCCATCGATTCGAAGTATGTGGTCACTGTGGTGTTGAGAAGGCAGTCGGAAATGATGACGGGGGATTGGGTTCTCCTAGATGTAGATAGAATTCAGAATCGGGATTGGAGAGTGGATATTACTCATATTTATAGAGAGGGAAATCGGGTCGCAAATTCGTTAGCCAACCTGGGCTTTGCGATGCAGGAAAGGCTGGTGATCCACTGGACGACGCCGACCGCTGTATTGTCGGAGCTAGAGGATGATCGCAGTAGTGTTGGGCGCTTTCCCGTGAGCTAGTTGTCTTTTATTTCCTTTGTAAACCAAAAAAAAAAGAAAAAAAAAAAGAGAGGCAGAATTACAAAACTAACCTGATTGTGATCGACACTGACCGGTCCAAAAGAAATTCAAAAATGATAAAGTTAAACGATGTCGTTTAGAAGTGGAGATGAGATAATCGGAAACAATAGTCGGTCGCCTCCTGTGTTGTTTCGGCATGTTCAAAGACTTGACGAGGCTATCAGAAAACCGAAACCCTCGCTCGCACACAGCAGCAACTCTTGAGTTCTCACACTCACTGCTTATTCAATCAAAATTGGCAATGACCGAAGATGCCAACCACATCGACAAGCTCTATGAGTTCGGGGAGCGCCTCAACGACTCCAAGGACAAGTCCCAGGTCTGTATTTTTCGTAATTTTTTCCGTTGTTAGGTTGGGGCACACTTGGATTCATTTTTGTTGTCTTGTTTCAGAATGTGAAAGATTACGAGGGGATCATCGATGCGGCCAAGACCAGCATCAAGGCCAAGCAGCTCGCAGCTCAGCTCATTCCCAGGTTCTTCAAGTTCTTCCCCGACCTATCCAACCAAGCCGTAGATGCCCACCTCGATTTGATTGAAGAAGAAGAGCTCGGGGTCAGTACATATTTCTGCCTTATTTCTTGTGGCTTCTTATATATATATATACTCATTTTCATTGAAAAGTTTGAGTTTTTGTTTGGGTGAAGGTGAGGGTGCAAGCGATTCGAGGGCTTCCCTTGTTCTGCAAGGATACGCCCGAGTATCTTTCCAAGATCGTGGACATTCTTGTGCAGCTCCTTCAAGCTGGTAAAACATCATTGGTTAGTTTTAGCTGTGTTAATGGAGGTGATTTTGATGATTGTTGCACAAGTTATATACTTTTTGCTTTTTATTGGTGTTCCCAGAGGAAATTGTAGAGCGCGATGCTGTGCATAAGGCTCTTATGTCCTTGTTGAGGCAGGATGTGAAAGGTAATTTGCATTTTCATCAAGTTTTGATAATGCAGTCAATATTATATGATTCATCGCATATCTTAGTGTATGGAAGTTATCTCCTTTTCCAGTGCTTTCAATTATTAGAAGCTGATAGGATTTTGAAATCTGATATCCCCTCCTAAATTTTTGTATCACTACACGTTTCAATCACTATCTGCTTATTTATCATGTTTGCATAGGAAAGTTGGATAGATTTCAAATCTCCAAAAGGTATGGTGACAGTTTGAAACCCTCCGTACTTCAATTTGGATAAATGTAGTTGGCACGAATGTCAAGAAACAATTTTTATGAATGTAAAATTGAAGAGCTTAAAATTAAGTTTTGAATTACTATGGAGATCCTAATTGGAATTGTTGATAATAATGTGACTGAAGTTTACAACTTGTTCTAAACTAGTCTATTGCCATGTTTGCATTTAGTACAAGTAGAACTTGTTTATAGTTCATTGGAGGAATCAATTTCATTATAAGAAGGTTTGCTTTACAACCTAGAAAAGATTCTATATGTTTTGTGTTTTCTCATGATTTCTTGTGCATTTGAAATAAACAAATAGACTTAATTTTGTGGTTTTGGAAACATGACCTCATACTATTGAAAGGATGATTTGCTTTGTTGTGGATCTTTTCAACTCTTTGGAAAGTAATAGAGATATGGAGACATTGGTCATCACTGGATATTGTATGGAGATGAACTGGTAATAAGCAAACTGAATTACATTTGTAGGTTGTCCTCATAATTATTTAATGGATCGCTCATTCAATTTTATCTTAGTTTCCATCTTTTTTAGACTTGAGTCAGTACACCATAGCAACTTAACGTTAAACTGTGAGGATGGTAACTTCTTCCCTTTGTTTACGGTACATTGATAGACCAATTAAAGCTGTCACTTTGGAGATGGCAGTGGTAATTTCAAATTTGAGAACAAGTGGTAAGAGTAAATGAGCTCTATTAGTGCACGAGCTTCTTTTAGATATCCTATACATACAACATAGCTATTAAATATGTGAAGTGCACAAAGGTCGCAAAAGGATTTTGGAGCCTAGGCGCAAGGCATAGATGTGCACATGGAGAAGATTAGACACATTGACTAGATTTAAAACTTTTAATGATATAAAGTTAACTTATATTTTTTAAAATATAAGAAAGTAATGAAAGTCCCATCAGTACAAAAGATCCAAAACTCTTATTCATCTGCTTAAAGAGATTTGAACAAAATAATCTTCATCATCATCAAGCATCGCATAATATATTTGATCATCAACATTTTCTATAGTAATAATAAGAAAGAGAGAAGAGTCGATTATACTATAATTTGAATTTGTGAGACTATAATGCTGTCACCGGAAGAGTCAATTATTCCATATAACATATCAAGAAAATAAAAAAATATTTTCTTTATTATGTTTTTCTTCAATATTACACACGCAGAAAAAAGCTTGATGTTTTTAAGGTGCACGTTTATTTATTTATTTTTACACCTAGTAATAGCATCTTTATCCCATGCACCCTAATGCCTGCTGAATACCCCATGGTTTTTCCATATATAAGGCGCAAGCCTATGTTCTGAGGCAACTACTATGGCGTACAAGAAAGCTTGACAAAGCTATAAGTGCTCCTGAGGTTATGTAATATTTGTGTCGAGTTCTTCTACGTCAAGATGGGGTTCTAAACATCTGCTATGTTAGCCTTTTTTGCTTTCAAACTATCTCAAGCTAAATTCCCAAGCTTTGATGATTTTTACCAAGCGAGTCATCATTTGGTAATAGAAATGGCAATCTTTCCTTGTTCTAGGGAAGCCCCATCTACAAGCGAACACGAAAAGGCCATAAAGTTAATATAGCCTTGCTTTCGTCCTTTCTATGACATCCATCAAAGTTATGCTTGATAAACTTATTTACTGAGAAGGGATTTGCTGAATTCGTTCCAAAACTTTTGGTTTCTTCAAGGGGGTGTATCTAGGGGTGTTCAAAATCTGGTCCAAACCGATCTTTTGGACCTAACTAAATTGAACCACACCAAATAGATACATCAGGTCTTAGGTTCAGTCCTTTGTATAATCGTTTGGTTCGATCCGGTCTCGATCCAAATCTAGTTCAGACATGATATATATTTAAAATTTATTATCTTAGAAAATATGATTTTTTTTATTATAAAAACTACAATTACTTTTGGCACTATTCACTTAATTGTTACCCTCCCAATTCATACTAATTATAGTCTCTTTATTTTTTTCGAAGTTTTCTCTTGAAAAAGTAACTATTCAATTACATTCGGTTCTAAACCAATTTGATCCATGCCCCCAACGGTCCGGTCTGGTATGGTCTTGGACTGTTGAACGCCCCTAGGTTCAACCAATACCACTTGAAATGTAACTAATATTTGTTGAAGTTGTGACTTAAGTGTCCCACATTGGTAAAATATAAAGTGAATGAGGTAAATATAATTATGAAAGCCAAACTCTACTAATAAGGTTGACCTTTTAGAAGTCTAAACCATTATATGTAGCCCATTATTAAGTTTCACATGGTATCAGAGTTGGTTTTGATCCAAGCTTTGTCCCGATGGTGACCCGTTTATCAGATATAAAGGAGTCTCTCTTGTGTGCTAGTTTGATTGCGGAATAATCTCAGATGACTAATTCACTGTCTTTGTAGTATCATCTGAACTGCATCAGTGATTGAAGGCTATCCTTGTCATTTTGATTGCATTCTCATGTATGACATTATCTATTTCAATGATGAATCTTCTTCTACTGCAGCTTCTTTAACAGCCTTGTTTAAGCATATTGGGAATGTTGATGAACCAAGCTCAGATGAATTTATACGTGAGAAGGTCCTTAGTTTTATCAGAGATAAGGTGAGATTTGAGAAGACCATCCTGTTACTTTTTTATTGTTTCACATTACTTATTCATGCCTATGCACTGGGTGCACTGCATTTGCATTTGTAGGTATTTCCTATAAAAAGTGAACTCTTGAAGCCTCAGGAGCAAATGGAGAGACATATAACTGATCTTATAAAAAAGGTATCTTCATCAGTGCTATTTATGTGTTTTTGTCTTTATGTATAATGCTATGATTTGTGTTAAGTTTTGTACTTTTTCATAAATGATGCTGTCTTTCTATCTCATGTTGTAATTTGTGTGAAGTAATGTACTTCTCTGATTTAATGTTCTTCTAGTTGATACAAAGTAATCTCATCAAATTCCACTGCAGAGTTTGGAAGATGTAACTGGAGCTGAGTTTAGGATGTTTATGGACTTCCTGAAAACCTTGACCTTATTTGGAGACAAAGCTCCTCCAGAACGGATGAAAGAGCTAATCGAAATTATTGAAGGACAAGCTGATTTAGATGCACAGTTCATTGTGAGTTTTTATTTCATTACATTAATTTGTGGATTCTGTAAAAGCATCACCTACCTTCCATGCAAATATGAAGTGCAACACATTCTGTTAGTTGAGTCTTCTTTTTGGCGAATGCTTGACCCTGATAGTCAGACGTGCTTATTCAAACATTTGATACAAAAATAACATACAACTGTGTCAGTAGTGTTTGAACTTTACAACCAAAGTTGGTCAAATCATCCTAAAAGGTTCAATTATCTTATGCAGGTCTCGGATGCAGACCATATCGATAGGTTGATATCATGCCTGTACATGGCTCTTCCATTCTTTGTGGTAAGGATTGTAGTAATGAAGCTTTTCTAAATATTTGTTACTCTATTGTCTGAACTGAGCACGTAATTCTTTTCAAGAGGGGTGCATCAAGCAGCAAATTCTTCAACTATGTCAACAAGCACATTATACCTGTTTTTGATAAGGTAATTGTTTTCTCTGTTCTGAATTGCTGTAAAGCATGCACATCAAGTTCCGTTAGGTTTTATTATGCATTCACTTATATTTTCTGGTTCCAGTATTTGTATGTATTTGCATATGTTTTTTACTGCTATTCTTGCTTGCTACATGCTTTTTATTTTATAATTGCATTTGCATAGTGTATTTTATTATATTATATATGTGCGTTTCCTGCCAAGAGTGCATGCCTTTTCTTAATAATTAATTTCATACTAAGAAATGATTATTTATATGAAGTTGGGATACATCTCTTAAGTTATTTAGGAGGTTTACCTCCGACAATGGTTCGTGTCATCTGTTCTCTTAAATGTTTTTCCAATCGGGACCTGTTTTATTTTATTTTTATTATTTATTTATTTATTATAGTTTAGTGCATAACAGGAGAGTAGTGGAATCTTGAAAGGCTTTAATAAACAATGTTTCCGTTCTGGAGCGGCACCATTAATCTCATCTTTCATCTGGTATGGAGGCTTCATTACACGACTCTTGGGGAATTGAAATGGGAGCCTGGGGCATATGGAAAATTGGATTGGGATTTGAATGGAGAAAGACTGGTGATTATCATATTTCATAATTGTCTAATGATAATTTAACAGATTGAAAATTGACCTAATGTCTAATGCTAGCTACTTTTTGGGAATAATGAATGTTATTACAGTATTTTGTCTTTTGGGGAGTGAGATATTCTTACTTTTCCATTTGAAAATGTTACTTTTTCAGACCCATTGCTTATAATATTAAATTGTTTAAGTTGTAAGAATGGGAGTTGGTCTTATTAGTTTAAATTTCATTGCGGGGATGATAAAAAAATCATTTGAAGTGGTCAGTTTTCCTCATGTAGTAATGTAATCAATTTTATATATGAGAAACTAATATGAGCTTTTGCATTTTGTAGTAATATACATGTTTCTAACTGTCTCATGTTGTCAGCTTCCTGAGGAGAGAAAACTAGATTTACTCAAAGCACTTGCAGAAATTGCAGCTTACACAACTCCACAAGATTCACGTCAAATCCTTCCTTCTATCGTACAGTTCTTAAAGGTACATAATTTTCTTACTATGTCAAATTAATTATAATTTTCATGCACTCAAACTGGTAACATGGATTGATAGGCTTATCAGTTCCACAGGTAGAATTAGATCCTATATTTCTTTATTCGGCCTTTAAACTGTCAGTTCTTCTTAGAACTTGGCTTGATTTTTTATTTTTCACTTCCATATGTTTTATTGCTTAAATAAAACTCTACGTGTATCTACGTTCGTATTATTTTTCAGTAATCAGTTAATAACATTGCCTGATATATTTGTCCATCTTTTCTCAGAAATACATGCCTCGGAGGAAGACTGGAGAAGAAATGAACTTCACTTATGTTGAGTGCTTGTTGTATGCATTTCACCATTTAGCTCACAAGGTATTTGGTTCTGTAAGAGTTCCTTTTTGTTAACTTATTCTAGTATGAGTCACTACCATTCAATGCTTGCTTATCCAAATACATGTTGTTACATAGGCTCCTAATGCCACAAACAGTCTCTGTGGTTACAAGATTGTGACTGGCCAACCATCAGATAGGCTTGGGGAGGATTTCTCTGAGCAATATAAAGATTTCACTGAGAGGTAACATATCCTTCCTCAGTTTTGTGATCATTCCTTAATTCTGTTGTAACGAGTCTTGGTGTTATATTAATGCGAAGAATTCGTTTGTCGATGGTCATAATTGATTATACAATCAGAAGCACGGGGATAATATTTCATGGTCTAGTTGAGTGGGCGTATGCCACTTAAGAAATTATATCGAGGTATTGAAAGAATATTTATAAAGTTGAAAGAGGATTCTGTGTATATCAGTCATATGTACTTGACAAATAAAGAATATTAACTATGGCAAGTTTTTGTTGATATACAAACCTAAGCTTCTCATATGAACTCAAGCATGTGTTTTGAGTTCTTTAGTTGTCCTGAAGTCTACTTTAATTCCACATCCTTCTATTTATTTTAATCATTCATGTCTAAGTAGCTTAGTTTAATTCTCATTTTGATCCCCTGGTTTGTGGATCTACAAGAATGGTGCCCAATTTTGTTGTAATTTGAGTCGTCTATTGTTGAATTTAAGAAAAAGAAGTAGCCAATTGCCTTTTCAGTTTCATCCTCCTTTGTTAGAAATAGGACATTTAGCTTATTGGTCTCATTTAGTGCATACGATCTAGAAATATTGAACTTAGCAGAAAACAACATCATCAATGCCCTTATTACATGTTGCCTATGGGGTATGAAGTGTTCGCTGGGACTAGAGGCTTGAAGGCACACTAGATGCCACAACTGAAGCAAAGGGCGTGAGGCTCATGGCTGTGTAAAGAAAGGTCTGCAGTCTGCTAGACAAGCAGTGTAAGAGTTAAAAATAGGACAAGCACTGAAAAGGGTATGCATGAAAAATTAAAAAGCAGATCATTGTCCTTTAGGAGCTTAAAGCTAGCACCAAGTGATAGATTTGTACTTGCATGTAAACTGGATAATGGAAGACAATTTTTGAAGAAAGCAGTTAACATAGTGAAGAAGTTGCATGGAAGGATTAAGGTTCAATGGAGAATTGAGAAGCCTGGAATTTAAGTGATGGAAGTTTATTGATTTATGTGATATGAAATTGCAAAAAGCATGCTAAATTTAAAGCATTCCTGTACAAATTTAAATGACGATGCTAAGGAGAAAGTTTTGATTGAGAATGTAGTATTTGCAGCAGGGAGCGCAGTATAAGGTTACCCGCCAAACTTTAAGAGCACTTAGTGGTCTATCAGAATGGGGTATCATATTCTGCTCTTGTACTCATTTATATTAAACATTGATCTATTGCATCTAGGCCAGGTAGGGTATGTATACTAGAACAATAAGCCTAACCTGTATAATGGTAAGTATGGAGAATGTTATCTTAATTGAATCAACCTGATAACAGGCCAACTAGATGACACTAATCGATCCCTACATGTTTTCGAACGGCTCTCTCTATAATGTATTTCAGCAATCCATTTTGCCTATTTAATGTATTTTGGAGGCATGATTGAATTTCAGAAGTATCAATTAATATGTATGTTTAGCGTACTTGTTTTGTATGGTCGCTAGTAGAAAGTGCTTTGGATACATGGATCAACAATATTGAAATTTTCTTTTGAAGGCATTGGAAAATGAGTACACCTCATGAAAGTGCATTTCCGAACTGACCATTTTTGATAGATTTGTAATTTGTGTGTGGTGCATATCTATAATTTCATTCACATACGAGGCACTTGAAGTGTATATTGTCATGGATATTGTTTGGAAGCTATAGGACAGTATGAGAGATTTGGTAGCTCAAAGCCTCAAGCCTGTTGTTATGGCCTACAATACTAGAGGTTTAAGGCAAGGTGTCCTTTAGTCGAGCAAATAGGTGTCCTACTGGGTTGGTTTAAAATCCTAAACTAAAATAGATTGCCTAGGCCTTTACGATTAAGTGGTACTCCTTGGAGGCTGCTATGGGAAAGGGGAAATGCTGCTCCCTTTATCCGTGTACACATAGGAATGAGTAATTACATATTTATCTTGCTCTTACCATGGGACTATATTTCAAAGCCTTCACTTAAAAATGACTGTTTCTTAATTTCTATACTAGACCTCGATTCATTAACGTGCCAGAGAAGAGAAAGTAATCCATCTAATCTGTAAGAGAGGGTTCGGTCATCTAAGAGATACACTATACTTGCTATCCGCACTCGATGTAGACTAAGGAATCCCTTTTATAGGGTTTAACTATGTTATATCTGACATTGGTTTACTAATCTATTCACAAAATCGATTTACCGAAGAGGTACTGGTAGGGTAACAATGGCTGGGCTAAATACAAGGTAGGGCTGCTGCAGCTGTTGATAAACATAAAGACATAAGTTGCAAGGCAAGGTCAGTGAGTCGGATAAGAATGACCAAAATACAGGGTAGGGTGTTGATCCGTATATTCCCTTATTATTACCTAGCTGAGCTATGTTTCAGTGATAAGAAAGCTAGAAAGTGAGGTCTGCTAGCAAGCCTATATGAGTTTTTACTGGTTTCACTGCGTACAAATATTGAGTTGATTTTCAATTGAGAACAACCTGGAAAGGAATGTATGTTTTTTTTTCCTTCTTTTTTTGTGTGTAATCTTTCAAATTGTATACGTAGTGAATTTAGCTTTCCTCTCAGCATTTTCATAATATTGGTGGCAGGGTAGTTATAACCCTATATTAAGTGAATAGAAAAAACCCGAGATCAGTTCACTTTCCCCCTACTCTTAATATGATGAATCTTAAGTCCATCAATCCATAGTTGAAGATGAGGCAGAGAGAGTACGTTTCCCGCTATGAGGAACATTCTTCTATGTCAAGCCCACAATGCCCATAGTTTGAAACCATTGTATGGATTAATCCCGAGCTTGAATAAATAGATCGTTATTCCAGTATAAGCAGTTTATTTTTTGAGTATGGTCAAAGTGATGTCGTTCTGAATCTGGACAGTGAGTAAGAATCTAATTAATTGCTGCAATTGCTAAACTTAAAAGTGGGAGTCCATTAAAATTCCAGTTCTTAATCTGTTATTCTTTCTCTGGCTCGTACACTTTATAAGGTTATTTTTAATTAGAGACCAGGACGGGGATCTCTCATTATGCCTGCCTTGCTTGTTATTAAAGGCTAAGTTTTCCTTGTTGGATTTGATCTGGGAAAAAGGTAAGGGGTACTTTCTAGGACTCTGATCTTCAGTAATTTTTAATCCTTATCTCCTATTAGGTGTAGCTCATGGTATAAATGAAATAGGGATTTCTCTTTGCTTTGAAGGATTCTTACCATGATTATCCATCTATTGTGTATGGGGGTCTTGCACCAGGACTCAGAATCTCCATATCCGGCTTTCTTATTCCGAAAATTAAATGTTCATAGGTTTTGTTGCTTAGCAAGCATGTCCAAATGAATTAATTCTATTAGGATTATTTGAAATTCGTTTGATATATTTTCTCTCATGGATTACATTAGTGGGTTGTCCTTATCCCCATACCTGTAAAACTGTGTTCAACATATACTGATGTACATTTTACCCTGGGACTACAAATAGCCATTATTTTTTTTCTTTTTTATTTTTATTTTATTATAAATATATATATATATATAT
>JAYMTK010003916.1:0-11703 GCA_036897405.1 Pelargonium myrrhifolium | reverse complement strand
TACTTTGTTCATAAATTTTATTTATTGTCATATCGTGAGTTTTTACTATACTAGACGAACAAAGAACGAGCGGAAAATTCCAAACTTTGTTGAAAATTATTTAACCAAACAACTACCAAATGGTAATCGATACGTAATGATATGTATGTTTGCAATTTGATTATTTATAGATTATTTTTATGTTTTTTAACGCAATTATTGTAGATTTAATTGAATGTATTTTGTATACATGTTTACGTGTGTGTATGATTAATTTATTAATGTTTATAATGCGTATTAATTTTAAAAATAATGTGTAATTTTAAGTTTTTTTTATATCATAGATAATATTTGTAATTAGATATATCAAATTAAATATTTATCACACCCGTGCAACGCACGGGATAAAAACTAGTATTACCATATTCTATAACCCTTCTTTTTTTTATTTTCTTTTTTCTTTTCAAACATAGGAAATATTATAACCTACTGTTAACATTCCAAATATAGATAAAATAAAACAAAATTAACCGCACATACCCAAAGGACGGTTCCATCACCACCAAGAGTCACAACAAGATCAACTTTCGTGTGCAGGAGCTGAATTCCCTTGTCTGCAAGGCAACATGGATAGCCGTATTAGTATGTAAACCCAAGAATAAGAATGTGCTTACAGTTATACCACCAGTAGAATAATCATAAGAGCCATAAGGCAAAAGCTATCTTATCAACCCATAATTGCTGTAACACCACAGAAAAGAGCAAGTTGATGCATAAATAGAAAGGATCGTTACAACAATCTTATTTTTTCCATAATAAGAACAATTATGAAGTAACTGACACAAGCTTGCACCAGAATAATTAATTACCCTCCACGTCATTCTCAAAAGAATGAGAATGTTCTGTGCCCAACTATAAATTTGAAAAAACTCATTTCTTGGAGGGCAGAACTTGATGGATCTGAATAAACATGAATGACAGTGAAAAAAATATTGCAGGAAAAGGGCATATGTCACATATTCATTGTATTCCCATGTAAAGCATAACAAAGGAAACCACATCTTGAATATCATCATGTTTGGTCCACAAAAGGAATCTAAGACTAGCAAATGAAAAGTGAATTAACGAATGATCTTATACATGTATAGGATAAATTACCATCTTTCCAGGTTTGAACAAAGTTGAAGTAAGGTGACTCCCCTAGCAGTTCGACTCTCACACGCGGTTCCACATAAATGTCCAACTTCTTCTTGTCATTCAACCATCTGAATATCCAGTAAAAAAATGAGACGCAATATCATTTGACCCAAGGTTGGACTATTCAAAGGAATGAAACAATCAGGAGATTAGAAGACAATAATACACTGTAAGCTCCAAACCATTTTTAACTAATATTCAAGAAGAAACATTCTTCATCTCTTTAACTATTCTAATTAATCATTTTTATTTATTTGTTTTGCCAAGCAGTGCTTAGCTTAAAAGTTAATATATAACATTCTAATCTAAAGAAATATCTCTTATAAGTCAACAAAGGTTAGTAAGTGACAAGAATATCTTATGGGCTTCAAATCTACAGTTCATACCTTAGAATGCTCATCAAGCACAGAAATTCTACAAAATCTAGCCAGTTTCCATGGCTACAGCAAAAGATGTGCTCCACTATTTCCGAACAGCAATTTCTAATAGACGGTCATCTAAAGAACATGCACATACCATTAATATGCAACTGGACTGCCAACAAGTGACCAATGTTTAAAATCCTTTTGAGTTTGGAGTTTGTATGCACTCTCAAAATATGGCCAAGACCTTAAAGAAATGTGTCAGGTCAAGTTTTTAGCATAGATGGTTGTGATAAAACTGGAACAAACACAAATAAATATTAAGTTCGACGGGTGCTTCATTTGAGTACTTTCAAGAATTCCACGAAGCTCAATTCTTGCATATTACTGGAAGCTACTAAAGTGAAATAATTACTTTCAGAACTGCAGCATTTGAAAACTAAAGGATATTCAGTATTCACACCTGACCATTTCTGCACACAGAGTCCGAACAGAAGTTGAATTTGGTTTGGTCAAAATAAGCACAGTCTGAGGGTGAGATTCCCACTTCAAAGCAATCTGAAATCAAGAGGAATGATCATTCAGACAATAATAGGGATGTGCCTGTAAACTAATTTACCAAGAGTTATCAGAAGCCAAAACTCTAAGAACCTTTATCCCTGTATATAGAAAAGAATATAAAAGTAAAACAATAATATATCAATTGCTTACATCAATTATACTACTCAAAAAAGCTACATGCATAAACAGGTACCTGTTTACTGCTGCGTTCTGCAGTCGTTATATTTCCTCTTTCAAAAGAGACAATATCATGTTTGTGCTGATCACTTTGCTCACCTTTGCACCACCAAGAAAGTTTAAACGATGCCTGTATCAAGAAAATGTGCATCAATAATAGCTCAATCTAAACATTTCTAAGCATCAGCCACAGCGTTGACAAAAAAATTCAGAATCTAGTTCGACTACTATAAGCATTTATGGATGTATAGTAAAGAGTAAGATTCAAACAGTCGTCTATAAGATTGTAGAGAATAATTCAAAAATCGATTATAATTTATTTGGATAATTAATTACATTAATATCCATGACCACAACAATTATAATAACTTTGGTAATTTTCTTTCCTTTTAGCTATTGTAGATAATCAAACTATCAAGCTTACAAACAGGGTCTCCTATGTACTAATATTATAATTTATCTCTTATATTTGAACATGATATCAAAGTCTGGTGGACTTAGATGTAATTTTAAGTCCTTCCGTCAACATAACTATTAGAAGGTAAAAGACCCAATTTGGTCCTTGAACTTTCAAATATTGACGCAAAATGGTCCTTACTGTTATAGCTCATATCAAAAGTTCAGGTACCAAATTGGGTCAATATTTGAAAATTCAGGGACCAAATAAGGTCCAAACAAAAAAGTTCAAGGAACAAATTGAGTCTTTTACCTTATTAAAAATATGTTAAAACGCCAGCACAAGACAAGAAACAGACGGTGTATGGGCCATTTACAAAGTGATAATGTGATAATGGAGCATGTTAGAGTACAAATTAATATTGAGCCTTCAACTATTGAAACTTTGTCGAAAAAATGGTACCCGGACTTCACTCCAATACCCATGTTTTTTCATACCTAATATAGAACCTAAACTTTGATTTTATATCTAATTTAGTACCCATCATTAGTGAGAGTTAATTGTACCATTAACTCTTGATGATGTAGCAATAAATTATATGACATGGTATTCAACATAAAATGAAAAATAACACATGAACGCCAGGTAGCATTGACCACTTGATGAAAGGATAAAAATGTAATTATATTCATGATAAAAATTGCAATTTTGTCCCTCCTGGTAAACTCAAAAAATCACCAGAAAAATTGCAATTTTGACCAATATTTATATATATATAATACATAAAAATATATAAAAATAGAAAAATAGAAAACATGCATCTTTAGGCCACTTCATAACTGAGAGCACCATTCTAATCAAATTAAGAGAACATATATGAATAATAATTAGATAAAAATCAAACCTCTCTCTCTTATGGTTGCTCCAAATCAACTGATGAGCTTTTTTCTTTCTTTTAATTAGATAAAAATCAAACCTCTCTCTCTCTCTCCCCAAATCAACTGATGAGCTTTTTTCTTTCTTTTCATTCCTTTTGGGTTTCAACTTTTGAGTTTTGGATTGCACGCAAGGGAGAGTGTTGGAATATACTGGTTTCTCATGTATCATGGGATTTGATTGTGTAGTCAATCGTGGAATTTGATAGAGCAAATTATGAAATATACATTGATTCTTGGAATTTTTTTCCTAATATGTATTTCTTCAACACCCATTATTAATATGCATCTTTTTTACTTAAACACAACAAGTCAGTGAGATATATTTAGCCCTTCGGGCATTTGGATGCGGATGTAGGCCTTATGGCCAAACCCCGTATTTGTTGAGTCCACTCTCCTCAGTTCATTTATCTATACATCATCTGTCCTTTAAATTTCCACAGTTTTACACAATAATCATTCAAAAGGTGCAGAATAGTTTCTGAGAGAATTTAAGGTTTAAGAATAAATACAATCTAAATGGTGTCTGCAGCCTAATGTAAGCCATAACTTAAGGTGCACTAAGGCATGTGGAAATTATTGAAAGGAATTACTATTGCAACATTGCTACATTTTGAACACAGATGGACAGCAGTATACACAAACAATTAGCTAGTAATTCAATACTGGGGGAGGTCGGTAGAATTACCTTTCTCATCATCTTATTATGCATCAGGGATTCAGAATCATTCTCCCCATTCCGAAGAACCTCATGAGAGCAAATCCCATGGCTCCCACAACACTTCTCAGATTGTTCATTAGCTTCACAACTTAGGATGGATTGGTTTGTGACATTATTTGTCCTCACATCATCAGAAACTCCATTGCATTCTCTAAGTGAATCTGCAAATAAAAAAGAAAAGAAAATCAGAAAATTCCTTAAAATCTGTCACTGGAAGAATTTAGATGAAAGTGTATTTACTGCTACAAGAGGAGTGCCAACAAAGTAAAGCGAACAAATGGCGTGTGAATATTAGTGATTCAGTACAGTTTCTACAACCAGATTTTTCAAAAGCCACTTTTCTCTCTCTACCTTCACCAATACCATAGACAAAATGAAGCCTACCCTTGAAAGGATTATCAATAGGTGAGTATACAACAATCACTTCTGGTCAGAACGTTAAATGTGAGGGTTTTTCCTCCCATCAATAGCAGAATCTAATGTAAGGCCAACAATGCTTAGTCTCTCGGAACAATATATTCTTCTTCTTCTAAGGGTCATCATAACATAATCTTCATCCTCCAAAAGATGTAAACAAAACAAAAGTTCTTGACTTGAGAGCTGCATTTGAAAGGGCTAATATTAGAAGTCTCTCTCTCTCTCTCTCGCATCGTGGGGGGAGAGAGAGAGCTAGCTAGCTCTCAAAAGGTTCTTAAAAAACTTACATTTGCAATGTAGAGAAATCTAGCACATGATCACATGAGTAAAAAGACTTCTATGCATACCAAATTACTAATGCTCAACTTGAAACATTCATTTCCAGATTACAAAAGAGTCGCCGACAAATATGCATTTATCCCACTTGGCACCATCAGCAGTCATTTATATCCATGTCTATCTCACACGCCTTATACTCTGGCATTCTTTCTACCGTTGTAACACCTCTAATGCTAGTTAAAACCAAAATTTATAGCATATTCATAATCTCTGTAGCACATAACCAAATCACCTTAAACAACTCTCTCACCCTGTGCTTAGTTGGTGCAACTTCTGGTTTCTCACAAGACATAACGGCATTCATGTGGTATCATCGCTTGTCTTGTCACTTGTCCACATGATTATCCTTACTTCGAATACACTTGATCATTTTGGAATTTGTTACCATAAAGAAGGCTAACCTTTCCCAATCTAAAAGTATTAACACTTATCCTTTTACATAGATTTGTTTTTCTTGTTCTAGAACTTAGCCCAACTGTTTGTTCAAACCGCAAAAAGAATACAACTGTGCTATAGGTAGATAATCAACACAAGCACAGCTTTGTCCTTTCATACTGTCTACCTCAAGTATTAAAATGGCAGTTTCAATGGCCAGGCCACACATTTGTCAAACACCCTTTACCAATTGAACATCAATCCAAGAATTTCTCAATGTCATACTAAGAGATACCCAAAATCGCATGTCCTATAATGATGGCTAGAAATGTTAATTCAAAACATATACCTTCAAATATTCTCCTACTTTGTTCGTCCCTGATTTCCCAGCAGATAAGACATGGAAGCATAAATCTTATCATTCCCATTGCATTATCTACAAAAACCCGAGTCCAACAACTTTGGAGCTTTTCCCATATCTCAATGCCTGATGGTGGGATACCTATAATCTGATAATAATGAGCCCAAATTGATTAGCAAGCTCTCTAAACCAAAAAATATTCAACTCTTCACTGTTTTGAGTTTGCACCATGGATTGGAGATGTTCATGAACATGAAAAATATTTCCAATATTTCTTCACTTTGTAAAGATAAAGAAAGAGCATCTCATGGATGGCAATGAAGATGAAGTGAGACACAGAGGATAGGACCCTGTTCAAATATTTAAAGCGGAGCAATCTTTAGGAAACTCTTTATAAAAACTAAAAATGAAGTCAGTCAAAACATTCCCCTTAAAAAGGTAATTGCTTGAGCTAAACTTAAAATGAAGGGAAAACAAAAAGTTACATTCCTTATTACTCCAAGGTTCTAAGCCTTGTAAATTGTAATCTAGGAATAAGCAGTACCACATATAGGTGAAATCATCTTATCATTGTTCGGATACAAAAAACAAAAAAACAAAAAAAAAAAATACAGAGAAGAAGAAAGACCCTTTAGGACATAAGACAAGAGAAAGAACAGAATCTCAAAATGTTCATAAAAGGGTTAGGTTTAAAAGGTTTTTAGTGTACTACAGAGGTGAAACCTTAATTAAAGACAACATGATTGTTAGAAGCACAACAACCGAGGAGGTTTGAATAAGCAATCTCACAAGTAATGCATGTGAGATTTCTCATAGTACATTTACTTTATCATAACGCAAGGAAGAATTAATCTCAAAATCAGAACTACCAACATGATAGTTAATTATTTAGTCATTTTATAAATCTAATAGATAGTCACTCGTCAAGAGTAAGACAACAGTTTAGAAAAGTATCCAAGATATGTTTTGTGAGTATCTTTGGTGGAATCCTATTCCATATAGTTAGTACATCCTTCATCTCTCTGTTGTTTTACAACTCCTAAACCAACAAAAAAAATATGTAATAAAAAATTAACAATCTACGATTCAACCAAATAGACATTCAGTTCCACTAAAAGTTCATCTCTTATGAACTAATTAACTTTTCTAGCTCTTGCGATACAATACATCTCTCAAGCTGAAGAACTTGGAATTTCAACCTCACAAGTATCTTTCCCTATATACTGTTCAATCTTCCTCGGTGGCTATCACAACTCAACAACTCGTTGGGAATTAGGATCCTAAAGAAACTTTAAGATATTGCAAACTAAATAACCTAAAAGAGATAAATATATGCACAACAAATAAGACATTAAAAAGAGTGCTTGATACAACAACTACCACTAGGTCAAGTGGCTTAAGGCCTTGATCCTCTGGAGGTCTCAGGTTCGAATCTCGGTTGTTACGCTTGCATATAAAAAAAACGTGCTTGATACAATAGTTGTTTCTGCCAAGAGAAACTGATGGTGTATCCATCTTCCATTTCATTATTTTCCCTCATTGGCAACAGTTGATCAATTTGCCTACCTAAGATACGATGCCCATTATAATTTTCCCACTCAAATTATAGAAATTTCAAACAAAAGGACTATAGATGAGGCTAACTTTTACTGCAAAGATTGATGGATCACAATGCTTTCTCTTACCTTCAGGAATTTATAAGCAAGGATTTTGAGGGCGTTTAACTTAATCATGTATTTGAAAAATGGCTACCAATTGTTAACAGAGGATGATGAAAAAAATAAAAGGATGATATTTCACTCATGGGGGCTACCTCTTGTCGGTGATATAGATAAATTTCTATGTGCCTTACATACAACCCAAAAGTGGTTGGGTCTATCAAACCAAACCCGGTAAAATAATGATATCGATGGGACCCATCAAGTAACCAGTTCCAATTGATACTTTCTAAGAGATTCTTAGTTTTATGGGGTTTTCCATGAAACTTTCATTTCTTACATCATGATAAATTTCTATAACAAGGGAAAAACAGTTCAACTTCCAACTAGGGGTAAAGACTAAAGACAAGATAAGATATTTTCTTACTCAATCAATATAACAATTATTATGACATGATGATTCATACTATGAGGCCTTTGACACACAAAGAAGTCATAAGAAATTTACTTAAATGTGCTTTGCATATGTAGCAAAGCAGTGAATAGTGTTAAACAATATGTACGCGTGCGTGCGTGTATAACAGTTTATTTCCATTTGCTTATGCAACAGATCAGTATTCCATCTGTTTACACAGCTTTTGAACTATCTATGCATGAACTAATCAGGCATATCCAAGAAGATGTCTAGTTGTCTACTATAGTTTTAATCAATAAGACTAGATAAGAAACAATGAGAAAGGTAATAAATATGAAAGATTCTTAAGAATGGAAAGTTTATACAAATGAAACATTACACAAATAAGTTCTATATAATTCTAATACCAAAAAACAAATATTCTTGTTATATATGATTATACATCCAAGTATATGATTTTTTTTAGAAAGATTAATAAAATAGTATGGTGAAATATATCAAAAGGACAAGGGGAAAAGAAGAACTACTTAGAAAATAACAATTATAGTCATTGTTGTTATGAGATAGGTACAAGGTTGCAATGCTATATGGTACCAAATCTTGAGTAGTCTAAAAACCCAACCTGATTTATAATCTTATATATGGAGCCAAAAGGTCAAACAAAATGATAACAAAGTAAAAGCAACAGCAATGAAAATGGTTGAGCACATGCAATGATGATGAACAGCAATAGCAGTAAGAAGGGGCCATGAGATTTTAAGAAGAATAAAAGGTTAAAATCTTTTTGAGCAAACTTCAAAAAAAACATGTCAAATGGCTTTAAAGAAAAAGTGTCCGAGGAACTAAATTGCAGACTGGGATTTGGGTTGCTAAGTTTAACACGTTAACTCATTGAGAGCCATCATTATGTTCGTGTGCATCATATTTACGATTTTCAAAATGATTTACACCATCATAAAATGCAAATGATTTATCCAATTGCATGAACCTAGTATATTACAATTTACGCATATCTTTTAATAGTTAGAAACCTTTATGCTCGAACTGCAGATTGCGTGCCCTTTGCAATTCATATTTACGCTTCCATTCAGCTGCCTCAGCTTGAGCAGAAGCCTTTCCTTCAGCTGCTCGTCTTAAAGCCTTTGCAACAGCTAAATGAACATAAAGTAATATAAGCATCAATTGTAAATAAAAAAATGTATTAAATCAAAGTTTACCGAAAAGACAAATGGTTTAAAGCACACAACATAAAGCATACTTCTCAAAGCCTCTGAGAACTCAATAAGATGGTCATCAGTTCCCTCAACAGGAGTTTGTTCTAGTAGTTCCTGCACTGCCTTCTCAGAATTGAGAACAGGAAGTGCATTAATATAACCATTATCTGACTGTGAGCATGAATCACTAGCATCTCCCTGTTCAGTGGAAGCCCATCAGGAAATAAGCAAACTTATACTCGAAATAAAACAAGGTGAACAAGACAACTGACTGATCCTTGTTTTAGTAGAAAATGTAGTGCTCCAATAATGTCATACAGCACAAAAGAAGTTAAAATACAAAAACTAAAGAGCATTATAGAACAAAAAAATTCATAAAAAGCAACATGATTCATAGAGATACATATAGCAAAGTAATTTGTTAACTATTTAATACAATAAAAGGCTATTTGAAAATTTTAGTCCAAGACGTGTACTGTTCCCTATTTCCTTTCGGTCATATCATAATATCCTTTCATTGCGTGTTCTACACCCTAGTAGATCTCAAAAAACTCAAGCAATTAATAACTTTTGAGATTTAAACTTAACCAAATCATCTTGCAAAATATACTCTATCTGAACACATCCATGAAAGATGATCAATAACACTAGTCTATGAAGATGTAGAGATTGTAATTGAGAACAACAAGAGCTTGTCCCACAAGTTTTAGGAATTTAATAATAACCCTTCTCGTTGTATTCAAGAAAGAGATTGATTAGTATGAATTGATTGACTAGATCTTGCAAGACCTAAACTTTGAGCCTTGAGGATGCTTCACTTCTTATCCTGTTTTTGAATTGTTGTTACTAGATTCATTTCAAAAATCATGCAGATCTCACGTGATCAGAATTTGTAAGTAGTTGTGTGCTCTAAAGGGTGTAAAGGGAAGCATTTTCTTCCCCAAGCCCAAAATTCCATAAAAAGCTTTCCTTTTCATGCATAAATTGACTGTACTGAGC
This sequence comes from Pelargonium myrrhifolium, assembly GCA_036897405.1. Classification (NCBI taxonomy): domain Eukaryota; kingdom Viridiplantae; phylum Streptophyta; class Magnoliopsida; order Geraniales; family Geraniaceae; genus Pelargonium; species Pelargonium myrrhifolium. The sequence continues at coordinate 1,596 of JAYMTK010003916.1, read as the reverse complement.
AAACTTTAGCTAGTGGCATAGAAATAGGAAAAAGGAAAGGATTTCTATTTTCGTATTGTACTTACTTAATTACTTATCATCACATCCATATTTTGCGAACTGGTCAAGACTACAATTAGTCTTTTAAGTATACGATTGTGTCTGATAACAATAAACATACTTCATACAAGGAGATAACAATATAGAAAAAAAAACCCATGGCCATCATTAGTCATTAATAGGCCTTCACATAGCTAACAGCCAGAATTCAATTAATGAAATCCGATCATGATCAAATCTCAAACTCCCAGAAGTTATAGGTCCAGAACTTAAACTGACACCAACTCAGTTGTTGACTTGTTGCAAAAAGTACAGAAAAATACAAAAGACATATTCAATGCATTTTTATTCTTCTTGCCTGACTTGAATAAAACTTAAAGCTTCTACAGGAGAAGAAAAAGATTGAACTAACTCCAATTGATTCAAGTTTCATAGTCTGTTAGAATTACTAACCAAAATCTGAACCAATTCCAGGAGAGGTCATTAACATGATTCCAAACACAAAAATTGAGAGAAATTACCGACAATCGAACTGAAACTCATAATTCTTATAAGATTCCAAACCAAACAGAATCAATTTCATTCAGCAACAGCTCATCTCCGAATTGCAGTAACACAAAAAAGAAAAGTCAAATATTCAGGTAGGAGTAGATGCGGAAACCCTAATACGAAAGCATATTCGTCAACGAAGTCAACAAAACTGAAAATAACCAGAGATTAAGCACCGAATACATCACATGCGCAGAGTGTGTGCATTAGAGAGCTAAACATAGGGAGAGAAGGAAGGTTGATTACAGTGAGCTTGCTCGGAGCCATGAGTGAGAAATTGGAGACGGAAGAGGAAGGAGATGCACTGACAGATCCCTCACAACAACTTACATGAACATATCAAGCAAATTCAATTCAGAGAGAGAGAGAGAGATGGTGCCATTTGCCAACATCTCTGGAGAGAGAAAAGGGAAGAGAAGTATATTTATGGAGGGAGAGAGGTGGGGCCCACCACAAACGCGTGGCGGAATCAAGACCGGTCTGTGGGGTTGGTGTATCAGTAATCATGGTTGACCCATGCGATCGGGTGTTTCGCGGACCAGGGGCTTCTGCTGAGGGCGTGGGAGGGATGGATAAATGTGGCACGTGTCGTCGTGGGAGAGGCAAGAGTTTGTGGGTGGGTGGGTCCTACGAAGATAACGATTGTGCGTTTTCTAAGCGGGCCTACCGCGAAGTGTCTGACAGGAACCATCCGAATCTGACTCTGATGAATCCAAGTCAAAAAAAAAAAATTGAATATATGAAAAACAATAAAAGGTAAATTTTGATGTTTTCGGATCACCTTTGACGCAGCCGGTTTGTTTTACTATCACCGATCCGAATGTCAACCCAACCGTCTGGAAGCGCGTTTGGTTCCTAACTTGGGCATGTCGTCCCATGCATGTTTAGTAGGTAGAGAAGGCAAAATTAAGGGTAAAATGGTTTCAGATCCCTTACACTTACATGGATTTTAGATTAGGCCTTTATTTTGAGTATTTTCTTGTGGATCCATCTGGACTTATTAAAAAT
>JAYMTK010003915.1:0-11704 GCA_036897405.1 Pelargonium myrrhifolium | reverse complement strand
CGCAGGCCATTTTATCAGAAAAGAGTCTCTAGGAGTGTCGGGGAAGACAATGCTGCTACGGATTTGAACTGTTACATCGGGATTGCTAGTATTAGTTTCGTGGAAGATTTGTAAGATTAAATGTTATGCAGATTCTTGATGCTCTAGTGTTTGTAGCAAATTCAAAGCGAACTAGTAATGAATTTAAATGTTATGCAGATTCTTTAACGTGATGCTCAAATCAACGGTTTATAGGTACGGGAAGTACAAAACTTCAAGCGTTTGGATTAACCAAAAACGTTTTAGCAAACATAACTTCTGTAAATGTTATGCATATTCCATAACATGGCGCTCAACAGTTTATACCAAACATGAATAACTAAACTTGTATTAAATGTTATGCAGATTCTTTAACACGATGCTCTACAGTTCATAGCAAATGTGGAATACGAAACTTCTTTGAAGGATAAACAGATTCTTTAACATGATGTGCTCAATAGTTCATGGGAAGCGTGAAATACTAAACTTCTTTAATTTTACTTGCTATGTCGTACCTTTTCTTGCCTATACTTCGTGCGTATTGCTTCCAGAGGACACCCGTTGGTGTTTAATTGTAGATCTTGTAACGAGTGAACCGAGGTCTGCAGATCCGATGCCTTGTACGTGGTATAGTGCTCTAAAGTCGGGTTCTGCAAGAAATGTATAGAAAATCAGGTTTTCAGTACAAAGAACAAAACGATGCGACACTGGTTAGGATACACACCCATGGGTGGCTAGACTGATCCAGCGTCCATCTGGCAAGAAAAACAGCCGATGCAGCAATGATAGAGGGAACAAAATTCAAGAAACCGTAGTCCATCAAAGTCAACTCTGCGAGATAATTAGCCAGGTACTCCAATTCAAGACACGGGTTCTGCAAATTGAAGGCAATGACGTTAGAAAAGATTAGCTTTCGGTCAAAAAGTTGACATTTCCCGAACTTTCACTAGCTACGTTCCAGGAGAACTATTTTACCGTGTAAGAAGCTTGTGCTGCTCGAAGGAATCTCCTGAAGAACGAGAAGTTTAAGCAAAAATGTTAGGAGGCTTCAATAGATGTAGGAGAGTTGATAGTGTCGATGCGAGATAGTGGATTAGTACCTGAGAAAAGTTTTTGCGGTGGGTATGTAAAGTTGAAAGCCGAAGAATTTCAATACTTCACTCTCCATTTTCAATACCTGGAAGTTTACTTTTGTCAACATCCAATAGCAACCAAACGAATTGTGAAGAAAAAACAAATTATTTGTGATCATTGATTTAATCGCCCAATTTTTTAAGCTGAACACAACTTTTTTAAAACAATGAACTTAGAGAATCTGTATACCTCTTCCCTTGAGTAAGTGTTGTCTGTGATGAAGCAAAATTCTTCCACGCGCGGCGCGCAAATTTCTTCATATTTACTTCAGTTCACAAAGAGAAAGCATATTCAGATCGCAAAAAATGGATAAATCATCTCTAGCGTAGTGCACTTTCAACACCAATGAAGATAATTTTTTGTGCAGATCAGAAGAGTTTGATTGTGTTTATCAAAACTAGAGAGAGAGAGAGAGAGAGAGAGAGCTTACGAGGCAATGAGCATGCAAGTGATGCCGAGAAGTTGAAGTCTTTGTCTTTCAATGTAGTTTTTAGCAAGAAACGTATCAATGAGATACACCGTGAGGTAAAGAGTATCTGGAACCAACTTATATTCCTCAGATACCTGTAGAGAAGAAAAAATTATATTGAGCGTTCATTTTAAGCTTTTACATCGATATTCAAACAGGCACAATGTCAAAAGATTAACTATTCTAACCTCTACAAGCCAATCAACCAAAATCCCACGCATGCCTTGAGTGATATCCCGTTGCACTGTCTCCATGAAATCAGGATATGGCCTTCGGACAAGCTGAAATGAAAAACTTTTAGAACATGTGGAAACTCTAAAAGCGCTTTTGAATTTTGATTATAAATAAAAAATGGTATGAGAATCATGTTTCCATTCCAAAGTCATTCTCATGACCAAACCAAAGGTACAAATTAGAATTGGAACAAATGCTTTCTCATTAAAGCAAATTGCATGGTTAAAGAAACACAAGAAAAAAATGGATTTGAGATTAGCATGTCAGATCCCATAGACAATACATACCTCTGCAACACGCAAATTGCGATAGATATCAGAGACATAAAGACTGCATAGTAGAGGATTCTTCTGATCAGAGTCAATGTCAGTGACGTCTGGATTGCTCGACTCTGTTAAATTTCCAAATATACCGCCTTTCCTTTCTGCAAGCAAAAGAGAGGAAACCGTTAGCTGCAGCCTGTACATAATCTTACGACACTAAAAACTGAGATTGTCAAAACCAAGAATGTATGGTTTTGTTGGAGTATAAAGTTCATATTGGGCCTTCAACTATCAGCTTAAACTTTTAATAGAGTTGGTCCTCCACATTATATCCGAACCTCGTAGACCAACAGGTCACAAGTTCGTGTCCTGTCGCCGCCCAAATTCAAACAAATGTTAACTTTTCAAGAAGACCTATGCATTACAAATCTATAGGAATTCAGCCATAATATACTTTAAGTTGGTAACCCGGGCAGTCGTAATACTACTTTTGTTTCAAAATAAGTATCATTCTACAATTTCAACAAAAATGACGCTAATATTGAAACGGAGGTAGTATTTTGGTATATTATGTTTGGAGATAAGACATGTCAAGAAGAAAGCAAACCTTTCTTTGGAGGGCTCTGGGGTTGTGAAGGCAATCCAGATGTATGTTTATTAAGCCAACCATTTGTGGTACTGAACTGCAAAGGTGCTTTCTCCTCTAGTTTAGTAGCACACATAACTTCTTCGGATTGTGGTTCTCTTTTAACTCTCTCTAGGATCATCTCTGTTTTTGGACCACCTTGAAGTTGTGTTGTGCTAACAGCAACTGACAAGCGCACTTTAGATACATCGGGTGTAGCTTTTCGAGTTTGCTTCTTCTTAGTGTTCTTAGTCTGATAAAAAACATAGGACAAGTAATGAATTTTTTGGTAAAGAAGATGAATGGTTTCCAAAGAGCATAAAAAACTTCATAGTACATGTACCATCAAAATGAAATCAGCGATGAACATCATAGAGGCATCAAAACAAATCGTTCAACAATCGAAATACAGGAAAAACCACACAACTCTAAAGTCAGTAATATTAATGATGGTAATATAAACGTGTATCTTAACATTTAGAGATGGAAAATTCTACATCGAGACAGATAGTTTCAACACACGAGAAGGATGGCATATTGACCTGAACTTTGGTAGCATCGAACAAGTTCGCATATGAACTTTCACAGCAAACATTAGAGACGTCCGGAGGCACTGACCTCTTCTTGCGTGGAGGACCCGGGTTTTTCTCATCAGAGGCTGCTCTTTTTGAATTAGCTCGTGGCGGTAGCTTCTGTTCTACTTGTCGTGTAGGTACCTTTATAGGGGGAATCTGCAGAGATGCACCGAAACTAGCAGCTCGAGAACGTGTTACTCGACCAGTAAGCTCTCTACCATTACAAGTGCTTAGATTTTCTCTCTCCATATTTACAAGCCTTCGAAAAGAAAATGAACTCAACGAGGTTACAAGGTAATAGATAAGCTCAACCTGCAAGGAAATAACTGAATCAGGGCCGGGCCAAGAGAATTTAAGAACTAGCCCCTAGAGAAAAGAGCATATCATCAATTACCAAATAGGTTATACATTAATCTCTAGAAACCTTGATAAGAAAAAATCACGTTACTATATGACCTCTAAATGATGATTCTCCTATTAATGCATTACACATGTAAAGTCGAGACTGCGTGAAAATTTGAAAACAATCACATTTTATATGCAGTTGAGTGATGACAATTTAATAGCGGAAAGTCAAATACGACAATGTATCATCAATTTGAAATCAACATTTCCATTCAAGTAAAACAAAAACTGATAAAAACCGTTCAAACTCTTCTAGATCAAGATATCTCATGGACACAGACCTATGACCTACGTTTTAATAAAGGGTTAAGAAGTAAGGGAATTTGAGGTAGTAGGAGAAGTGAAAGTGGATTCTCGGCTTTTAAAGTTAAGTTGTATCTTAGATGTGCTGTGTTTTTAGAAGGTCTTACTTTTTGCGGTTTTTTATAGGGATAAGCCGGACGATGAAGCGCATAAGGATGATGTATTCAAAGTGATACGATTAAAGTAAAACAACACAAGAATAACAAGATCCACAAACTCAAAATGGTAAAACCCGCAACTAGAACAACAGACACTCACATGGGATATCTAACAACAAATTAGATTACTAACTCATCAGGTATAAAATCAGGACAAGCACAAGTCAAGCTACGATTAATGCAAAGGAAACTTCAGATTCAGAGGCAAATATAGAATTTTGGAATGATAACCTAAAGCCTCAATTGGTAGCTCAGATAATGAGGAAGAACAAAACAAATTAAATTTTCAAGCAGAAGTGAACTCAGAACAAGATTACAGTTCCAAAGCTTAGTTTTCATGTTATCTTCCCATTTGACACAAATCTAGGCTCCAAAACTTCATGGATCTCCAATTTATAAGGAAATGCATGGAAGTTTCTTGCACATGCTTCAAAAAAAAATTGACTTGTTACCATTTTTGCTTCTAAAAAAAAGTAAGGGAAAAGAAAATCCCAATCCAAAAATAAACTACAGGTTTCATGATTTCCAAGAACAGAACACAAAGCTTAATCAGCTAAATGTAGCTGCATTAGACTCCACCTGATAAAATTCCTTCAATTTTTTTAGTCCCAAAAATAATTAAAAATTCACTTTCTTCACCCCAAATTTTCTCATCAACCAAACAAACCCAAAAATTTACCACAAATTTCATGATTTCCAATAACACAACACTCATCTAAGCAAAATGCAGCTCCATCTGATAAAATTTCTGCACTTTTTCTTAATCCCAACACAAAAACTAATCTAAAAAAATTACCCAAATTTCACCTTCTTCACCCCCAAATTTTCTCATCAACCAAACCCACCCAGCTCAAGCTAAGAACTTCACCTTTACCCTTCTCGATTCCCGGAAACCTCAACAGACCCATCAAACCCTAATCGATTTGGAAGCGACCCATCAACAGAGAATCAAAATTCAAGACCCAAAACAGAAAATTGACATACAAATTAGTGCATTTACATTTGCATCTGTGTTGTGTAGGCATCGAAATTGACCTCGATTCAGCTCCTCCCGCAGCTCCGGCGCCTCCTCGGCGGCGATGGAGAAGAGAGAGAGAGAGTGGAGAGGAGAGAGAGAAGAGTCAGTGAGTGAGTGAATGAGCGGGATGGAGTGAGGTTTAAACTCTGAGAAAAAATGGAGACACACAAAAAAAATAAAATGAAAAAGAAAATAAATAATAATAATTATTATTATTATTATTATTGTTATTATTATTTATTAATAATTATATAAGATTTAATAAAATTAAAGTGGTTGACTGTTTGACCAGTTAAAAAGGTTAAAGAAGATCATAGGAGGGTGTGTAATTACTAATTAGAGCTTGGAATTTGAACTTTGAGTTGGGTTTAGGTCGGTTTTCACAAATTTGAGTCGATAACTTGTAGTTTTAATTCGATATATAAGAGATGGAGTTCGTACGGATTAAAAGAATGTGCGGGTCGAATGTGGATTTGCATTACCTAAGTGGAGAGCTTGACAAGACTCGAAAATTAGTCAAGTTTATTTTACCGAACCCACAAAAACCCATGTCGTAGTTTGAAATGATATGTTCAAAATCGTCCACAACTAAAGCTGGAATCAGTTAATTTTAATTTGATCTGCAAAAAGTGTGAGTTCATACGAGTTCTTGGTCGGTTCAGGAAAATAAGTGGGTTGAGTGTAAACCATTTAACTATTTCTCACATTTTTCGAAGCAGAATTATTTTTTTTGAAAATTAATCAGGTCTATTTTGTTGAACCCACATAAAATCTATTTTGTATTTTAAAGTGCAATGTTCGAAGTAGTACACGACTAAAACTAGATATACACTGAATTTTATATGTTCACGTTAAAATCACTTAAGATCCTAACTTAACATACCAAATGTGCAAAGTGGAGTGGATCGGAGAAATGAATGGGTCAAATGCGGGTTGCCTGACCCAATTCACAATTTTCGAGGCGAACTTGATTCAAAATGTAATGGGGTCCATTTTTTCAACAAAAACTTGTGTAAATACACGTCGATTATTGGGTGCTTGCTTGCAGGTTTCGAGTTTAAAATGTCAACTCTATGCATAACTGAAAAGCATTTATATTAGAAGTCTCCATTTTATGATTTTTGTCTCGCAGTAGGTATATAAAAGTCATTGCATGCTTTATACGCAAATAAAAAGAAAATTGTATGGTAAGACACGTTGTTTGTTCTTGCAGATCATGTGATACTGACTTACATAAAATGTAATCTATTATAGGGAAAAATATATGAAGTTACAACATGAAACACATTACCGTTTCTAAAGAGAATCTGATTAATTACTCACATTTGTCAATCTCACAATATTAATTTGTATTTGATTCCTTTGAAAATATATAGACAAATTTACAATAAATAATGAACGGCTCGTTGATTTACTATAATCTAAAAGTTAAATATCTTTATGAAAATTGATGTCCAACAACATATTGTACTAACATTGTTATTCTTCTTTTCGTGGACCCATTGTTTAGAGTTTTGGTTTTCCTTATTCTAAAATACATATCAAAATTTGAATGCTCACATGTTTCGAGTCTAAATTAAAAATAAAAATCACATATAACTGGAAAAATGTTTTGAAATAAAGGTCTTCGTTTTATGTTTTTTTTTATTGTTTTGCAATGATCATATCCCAATCGTTACACAATCAAAAAGAAAGTATATGGTAAGACCCATTATTTGTTCTTGTTGATCACATGTTATTGTCCTGTTGAAATTGTAATCTATTATAAGAAGAGAGATAGTGAAGTGATGATATGAATTCGTCAATTTTCACAATATATCTAATTTTTCAGTGAATAGATCGTAGACAAATTTACGAAAGATAGTTAAGGACTTATTGACTAATACTAAATGTCAAATGGAAGACCAAAACAACATACATTATTATCATTGGATTCATCTTTTTTGTGTGTTGTTTAGGTTTTTGAGCATTGGATTCATCATTTTGTGGAGTGATGTTTAGGTTTTGTATTGTTGAACTTCTTTTAAGGTAAAATTTGGTGTGTTTGAATTTTTACTAATTTTGCCCTCTATTTTTGTTGCATAATTATGGTAGTTGAGGGCATTTTGGGCTTTTTTGTTCTCATGTTTTATTTTTATGGGTTCAAGGAGAAATATAATAGACTATTACTATGGGGTGTGACTAGAAAAGTTAATGGAGTCTTTCCTCAATGAAAATATATAAATAAATTAGTAATAATTTAGTAGTGATTAGTAGTTAAAATAAAATAAAATAGTGGGTGGTAGTCACTAATCACATGATGGAGTGAGATTTCACTAATCACCCATTGGATTTTACAAAAAAAAAAAAAAAAAAAAATTTTTTATCATTATTTTGAAAACATTTTAGAGTAAAAAAGTTCAAATTCAAAGTTTTATACTTTTTTTAATCTCCATTAGTAGTGGAAATCATGATTTTTAATTTTTTTTACCAACCTTAATCGAGAGAGAATCTTCACTTTTGCATGTGTTGTTGTTAACAAAGGTGATTTGTAAGTGATCATTAACTTAATCTATTAGTGAGAAATTAAATATATATAAAAATATATTAAATTATTGAATGATTTTATTTTTCATAGGTAAGAGTTTGAAACTTCCTTTTTTTTTTTTTTTGAGAAGTCAGTGTGTGCGCAACTTGAGAATGAAAATTAAGTGCAATAGATGAAGATTAAAAAAAAATAGTAATATGTAATAATTTTTGTAACTCCCAAATCTATATATTTTGATTTGTGAAATAAAATGTCTTATTTAGTTTTTTTTTTTTGAAGAAAAATAAAATGTCTTATTAATTTGTGTTGGATAACAAAATAATGATACTTTCAAATTATTTAAAGAACATTATAACACTAACTGATCATAAAAATCTATCCTTACTAATTAGTAATTATGTACTATGCTGATATTATAATAGGATTTGCGATACAGTGAAGCATAGCAGCATCCGTAGGAATTAGATCGGATCGAAGCTGCGGCAAACGGACATCAAAGACAAGGTGTACACTCGTTTAGAAAAAAGCAGAATTCAGGTTTAGGATTTGGGGGTCTTCTAAGTCTATCTTATCAACGACGGCGTATGTTTTGCGGTAGATCTCTCCGGTACTCAATGTTGATCATGCGCGATTTTGACAGAATTTCGCTAATACGGTATAGTCCAAAAAGGATGGGCATACTACATTGGAATTGTTGATGGGTGGGCAAAGTGGCTTTGATAACAATCTGGGAGACGCATCTGTGTCGGGATGGGATCACAGAGGACCGTATCCGCCCAATTGAGTAGTAGGTGTTTGTGGCAGTCAGCGGTTTGACCATTACAAATTGGATCTCTTACCCGATTCATGGAGAGAGAAAAAAAAAAAGTAGTGCTAGTTTGGAGGTTGGTGTGTAGGTAGGAGTTTGTACTTTTAGCGTCGAAATTGTGTGACACGACATAAGAAACTTATATCGAGTCTTGTAATAGAATTCGAGTTTTATAAAGTCTATGGTAATTTGATAGTTTTTAGTTATAGAGAAAATTTGAAATTTTCATATCCATATAAGCTTGTGGTTTCAACCTTTACTTTTTTTATAAGGGCTCTAACCAATGTATAGGGTTGTCATTAGGATAGACTAGTCTCTATTTTATCTTGTACTCTTGCGATGAAGTACCGATGAAAGTTCCATAGTTCTCTCCTATAATCTAGTATTCTCTCTATTACTATTTTTCTTTCTAAACTCCCTTTACTACAAAAATCACACTATATAACCATTGTCATGCAACCATAAAAAGCCAACCATAAAAAGCCATGAAGGTTGAATAGTAGATAGCATGCATTACCAATAATCATTATCTTTCTAACAATTCCTAAGTAGAAGAAATGTTTGTTTTGGAGTTTGTAATTGCAAACCATGTGATGATGAGAATATATATAATTTTAAGCACTCATTTCAATAAGAATCAAATTTTGAATCTTCTAAGTATGTTTGACTCATAAATTGGCCAACCATGCTAGTTTTTTATTTATATATATTATTTATAATCATTTATATATCAAATGAAAAAAAAAATAACAAAATAATTTCAATATTATACACTCATAAGAAGACAAATTATATGTTTTAATTCCAATAATCAAGGGAAATTGAGTCAAGATTAAGTAATAGTCTTTGAAAACTACTACAATTTATAAATAAGATTGTCTCGAAAAAAAGTCAATGTAATTACACTTAATTTAAATAGAGTTATGACTATTATATTATTATTATCATTATTAATTGATTTTTGTTTTAAAAAAATTTAGTATTAAGAAATATTATTCATTAATACATGAGAGGGAACACTTTGGAGTCTATATGGCGATTATCATCGATTTGGGTGAAGCTTGCATAATAGTTCAAGTGAAACGACTTATTGAACAAGTTCAAAAAGTTTTGTTGTATGTCAATATCGTCTCTTTACATTTTATAGAAATGTTTTGGACATTTAAATATTTTTATTTTAAACTTATATTGAGTTGTAATATATAAATAAGTATATTTACTTCTTCTTCTTCTTTTTTTTTTTTTTTTGTAGCTTCATATTAACATGGAAAACAGAAGAAACTAACAAAAATAACATAATTAATATTTCTTTTAATTGTTGAGCTATACTATTTTTTAATTTTGAAATTGTGTTAAAGATGAACCAAAATTTAGAAGAAGAAAGGGATGGTGCATGAACAATAGTCCATTTGTATTTTGTCCAAATGTGGATAGCTACCATTTTCATATTTTAGATCCATCTTTTGAATTGGCCAAAAAGTGAAAAGTGCAGAGAAAAAAAAAAATCTAAAAATTCAGTTTTTTTGTTTTATTTTTTTTCTCCCTAGCTACTTTGTCTCTCTTTCAATGTGAAAGTTGGAGATTTTTCTTTTTTTTTTCTTAAGAAAAACAAGTCTCAAATTGCAGCTTCTTGAAGTACATGATGCATGTGATTATATATATATATATATATATATATTAAAATTATTTATAAAATATTGATTACATAAACTATACTACAGAGAGTAATTATTTTGAAATTTTGTATTAATTATTCACAATGTAATTTACTAACATAAAGAAGAATAAGAAGAACAACAACAAGTGTGTGATACAAGTACAACTTGAGAAATGGTGGTCGAGTAATGGTAATTGAAAAAATATAGTTCTCCAACTCGACATAAAACATGGATGAATTATAAGCAATCTTTTTAAGAACGTGTTATGTTTTATCGTGTTAATCTTGTCGTGTCAATCTTGTTCATTAAGTTAAACGTGTCGTGTTTGTATTTAATTATTTAATCATTTTTTTCTTCATCGAGAAATCGAAAGTGCTACTTGGGTTGTGTCTACTATGGTACCTAACCTAAGTCAGTTTAGGATCTTAATGCGAATTCGGTTCTTTCCTATTCAACTCATAACTTTTTCCGTAAGTCAAAGTCGAGAAGCTAACAGTTTTAAACCATTTTAGAATGCTACTCAACGGAATAGGGAGGTGCTTATGACATAAATGGCCAATATGGCCTTTCACACTAAAGTAATAGACGGGGCTGCTATTAAACGACTTATTAGTCGATTAATAGATCACTTCGGAATGACATATACAATGATAGCACTAAACGGGTTATGTTCATGTTAATTTATGTGATAAGACAATCTTATAATACGACACAAACACGACATACACTCACGAATTTTGGCCTCCATTGGATTGGCCAAGTAACAAGAACAATCTTTTGAAACATAAATGTTCACTTGTATTTAATTAAGGTGGTGGGAAAATAAGAATAGAATGGATAAGAAATTTATAATTCAATTACTTTGGTTTTATAATATATTTAAACATGTGACATGGACACTTTTTGATGACATAAAATTATTATCCACTTGATGAGCTGGAGGACCCATTAATATTTTAATTTCAAATCTAGGTATTTTATAGCTATTTTTATTAGATTGATATTGAGTATTTTTCTATAGTTCATGGGATTGGATTCCTACATTATTTTAATCATCATCATTATAATATTATTATATGATGACTAGTATAATATTGTATATTTATTTAAGATATAACTGAATTTTCTATGTTTTTGAATCGTCCGAATAAATTTTTTGTTTGAAATATTATGTAACCAATTTCAATTGACTTATTTGGCATCAAAAAAAAAAAAAAAAATTTCAATTGACTTATTTGATCAATATTACACAATTGTTTTTTAGTAATTAATAAATGGTCCTTTGAAATTTTGTAAAAATATTGGAAGATATTTTCTTGAAAACTTCATGATCAAATATAGGTATCGTTTGGCAACGGGAAGTAACTCTTCCGGGAATGTTTATTTTCCCGGGAAAGTTGATAAGGGCATTTGACACATCGGAAAGTGACGCGAAAATGCAGAATCCCGAGTTGTGAAAATTGAATACTATGTTTGGTTCAAAATTGTAAAAAGTTGGTAAAGAGTTGG